>CM035152.1:1569692-1708913 GCA_020205615.1 Panax quinquefolius
GTCACACCCATACATACATATATACACATACAAATAGGGGTGAGTCCCCAACTAATAATATATATTAACTATTAATACTATTTCATCAAATTAATCTTCTACTGTTAATAAGAAATTTATTGTCTTGGAGAGATTAGATTTAGAGGCTCGGAAGGCTCCCAAGTCCCAACCTTCAGACAGCTTGATCTGGGAGCCTTCCATGAGTTATAGTCGCAAATTTTAGTGGCAAGTTTTTTTAGAACAAGGTATCAATGCATTTGCTGCCGGTGAAAAATACGAGTAGTGTACAATATAACAAACTAAAGCTAGAAAGGCTACCTTTCAAAATAAAAGGGGCAGGCATGACCACTTTTGGCTCCGCCCTTGATTCAGCCATAATAATTAATTAAGGGCTCTCCCTCATCGGTGGAGTGGATCGGAGTACTGATAATGAACAATAAAAGACTCCTCTCTTTCAATTCAAGGCAGCAAATTAATGAACCAAGTGGCGTACGTACGTCCGAATTCTCTCTTATTTAAACTTGGCCGATACAAAGTTAGTTTGTACATGAGCGAACTAGCTAGCTAGGTAGGTAGGTACGTGAAGGAAAGGCAAGGGTACATAGATTAAAATATTGCCATATATATCTGTACGGTGCATGTTATCCCCATAACACATCTGAATGCATGCATGCATTATTATTATTACTAAATTCTAACAAATCATCATCACTGATCTCCTCTCTAGCTACTCCAAACTAGTTGATAATCAAAGTCTAATAAATCCGGCAGCTCAATCTCTCTCCAAAAATCATCACCACTCGTATCCTCCTCCTCCTTTTCCTTGTCGTCCACCTCTACAACATTGGTGGCCGCCGCCTGTGCTGCGGCTGCCTGAATATCGCCGGGGGAGGCGGAGTGAGGTCGAGGGAGGAATTCAATATCTTGAGGAAAATTAAGCAAAGATTTGTCACCTCTAAGAAAAAAAGAAGCCACGTCATGAGCCCTTGCTGCCATTTCCGCGGTCTTGAACGAACCAAGCCATATTCGCTTCTTCTTTCGTGGCTGTCGGATCTCGGATACCCATTTCCCCCATTGCCGCTGTCTCACTCCTCTGTACACGGAGTTGTTTTTGGCCTTGATCATGGAAAACCCTTGACATTTTGGGACAGTGGTACTATCCTTAAAGTTTGACGTAACTTCATTGGGAGAGTTCATTTCATTAATTATAAGGCCTAGCTGATGCCTCTTTAATTAATCTATATATATTTGATTGCAATCAATTAAATTAAGTTTGAAACGTAGTAGTACCAGTTACTTAGTACAAATCTAACAATTATTCTCTATATTCTTGATTCAGACTTTATCATAGAGAAATTAATATATAAGAAAAGGAAAAGGAAAATTAATTGTCTAATCAACGGTCGGTCGGTCCACATGGTGATTAATTCCTAGCCTAGTCCTATCTATCTATAACTATAAATATAATGGAATAGCTAGTAGCTAGGTAGGTCAATGGTAACTACTACTACTACTACTACTACTACTACTTGTGGTAGAACCCAAATGTCGAGTATCAAAAGTTCCTTTGTCGTTAACTTCAACATGAAAATATAAAGGAGGCATAATTAATGTCAACAGAAAATATAGTACTCCATGTTCCTACTGCCTCAATCCTTACTGTCTGAGTTCACCAATAATTTTCTCTTTCATTAATTATTATATGTTCTAAATTCTACACGTCTAACCCTTATAAAATGTAAAATCACTTAAATTAAATAGCTAACAAAAATTGATTAATCTTAGGCAATAACAATTGAATGATGTTAACGGCCGGGGCAAACTTTAATTTTTGAAAACAGCCCAAAATCTATTAGCTCTACAAAGCCAAGCCATGGAAGAAATTGGTGGGGTTTTGTGGACTTAGCTCTATAGGCTGCATGGGATGATGAAGGAGCAACAATTAATACTGCTCTGGTATGGTATGACAAGCTCTCTGGTATGGTATGGCTAATTTAGTGGAAATGTCTAACGGGAAAAAGCATGATTAATCACAATTAAGGCCATTAATCACCATCATCTATTTGTTTGTGTGTCTACAAGAGTAGTACGTACAATATCAACATCTGTTTCTAGTGGGTTTTAATTAAAATTGATCACATGCTACAACTTCCCCTTTTCAGGTAGATAGTGTTGCAAACTCATGCGGCATGGTTCAACCTAAACGGGGCATGAGGTGCACCACAAGTCAAGTCTAAAGGGTGATGCAGACACCTGCGGTTCATTTTCTTAATGCCTTTTTCTTTCCCTAATTGATTGAGATTAATTAGTTTCATTATTTACGTGAGGAGAAATTTCTATGGGTTAGTTATTTTTAGAATTAGAAAAAGAGAAAGATATATATTACTTTTGTTTTAAAATTGTAGCATAAATGATTCACTTTTTGAGATACATATTAAATTTCAAAATTATTATTATGATTCATAAATGAAATCTCAAATTTATTAGTAATAGTATCAATAACTTGTAAAAAAATTTGATTGGTCAATACTCAATTAATAATTTTGGCGAATTACACTTTAATTAACTGGACCTTATGAGCCCGTGAAGTATTTAAATGGAAGATATTATATGTGATATCTTATTCCCAATTCAAAATATGTGGGTTGACTTAAATTCTATATAATGTCTAAATTCTTTGGATCCATACCATTGATTATTCCACTTCTTAAATACCTATAACTTATCATGTCATGTGCTCGGTCAAAAATAATCTTATTGGCACATTTAGAAAATTAAATAAATGTTGATACGGATTTATTTATACCAGCATATACTACCGCTCTGTTTCTGAGTTTTAAAATAGACATAAAAAAAAATAGACAGAAAATTTAAGTTTTCTTTTCAATTCTTATATTTCTAAGTTTTTTAATAAACGGAAAAGAAAATAAATAGATAGAAAACTTGGCCACTTAATTTTTCTGCCAAAGTTTTCCGTCCAAAATTGGCCTAATTTGGACGGAAAAGAAATTGGAATAAGTAATATTTTTATAATTCCCATATTACTCTTAACTTTTAATATAATAAATTTTAAATTACAATTCATGTCCTCAATTTTAAATTTTCTATTCTTTTCTATTAAAAACTCAGAAACAACACAAAGGAAAACTTCAAGTTTTCTATTTTTTTTTTTTTCTGTTCTAATTTAAATTTTCTATTATTTTATTTTCTGTTCAAAACTCAGAAACAGAGTGTACGTGTGTAGAATGGATGAGAATATTACTCAAATAGAAAGAAAATGTGAGTAAAAGAATTTATGTTTCATTTTCTTTTCTTTTTTAAGGGTGAAAAGGGAATGTAAAAAAACTTCATATTTTTGTTTACCCTAATTTTCTTCCTGCTTTATAATATAGAAGAAAGTTGGATGGATGGATGGATGTTGGTAGAGAAGGCGAAAGGAATAGAAAGGAGAAAAGAAAAAGGATACTGATTGCAGTCCTCTTTTTGGCCCAATTAGTGGTCAACTGATATAGTGCTGTTAGTTACTCTTGGGCTGATCCTGCACTAGCAACATCCACAACTTGGGCTGGGCTGGGGTGAAGGATTTCCCCTCAGTCTTTTTCTAATTTGTTTATTGATCTGCCTCCCACTTAGAAATAACGCTGTGTTTGGCTGGGAGACATTCATTTTTCTAATTTTGGTGGAGGATTTGAGCTCCACAATTTAATATTGGGGATTTCGCAATTTAATATTGCGGATTGAATGATGTTCAAAATATCACTCGTCAATCCGCAATTTAATATTTTTGGATCTCATCTCATTTTGTGATAGTAGCGATTTGGAACTAGAAAAATTCGATTTAAAACTAATAAATTTTTTATTTCTTACATATAGTTCTTACTGATTCATGTAATATGGGCTAATGAGATACATGTATGCTTAAACAATTATAAGATATATACCGCAGTATGTTGTCTCACATGCTTCATAATATGAGAAAACACTTCACCTCATTATTAGATTTCTTTTGTTTAGTCATTCATATTTTTTATCGGTCGTATAACATGAATTTACAAAAAGAATATGCAAAAATAACATAATGGAAGATTTATACCTTTAAATCATTTTTTTTTTGTTTGAACCCTAGTCTGCATAATGAAACTTCGAACTGTAAAAATAGAATTTTATCCGTCTGCAAAACTAAAGTGGGAACAAAAAAACATATCTTGTTACCCTAATGACTTAACGATTATAGAATAATGACTTAGACCGTAAAGTCATGACTTAACGATCATAGAATAATGACTTAGACCGTAGAGTCATGACTTAACGATTGTAGAGTCATGATTAAACGATCAAACGATAGTAGAGTCATGACTTAACGATTGTAGAGTGATTTATCGATCGTAGAGTAATTAATGACTTAAAGATCGTAGAGTCATTATTTAAATCGTCAAGTTTAGAGTGCCTTCAGTCTTTATTATAGCAGAGTTAATCTACTATCGCAGAGTTACTCTACTATTGTAGCACTTATTTATTTATTTTGTAAATTTGTATAGTTCAATATTTTATTTTCAAATAACAATTAATGATTTTTATTGGGTTAAGAAACTTTATTTCCTACTTTGCAAATTGAGGGAGGATATCTTAAAGATGATAAAAGTCTTAGTAACTGAGATGTCTTTACCCGTATCGATTGTATGTACTTTTACAGTTCTTTTCAAATATTTAATTTTCTCACTTTAATAAGTTTGTTTTTGTTACCTGAAATATATCTTTACAATTGTTTAGTTATGTATGTTTCTCATCAGTCCATATCACATGAATTAATAATAATAATAATATGTAAAAAGAAATGAAAATTTTAATAACTTTAAATCGAACTTTTCTAGTTCCAGATCGTTACTGCCACAAAATGAGATGAGATCTAAAAGTATTAAAATTGCATATTGACGAGGAGTATTTTGGAGATCATCTAGTACGCAGTATTAGATTGTAGAATCTCTCATACTAAATTGCGAAACTCAGATCATTCTTTCTGTTTTTACTATTCAATCTGTAAATAAACAACTGAGATCTGTTGTAAAAATAACATTAGCTATAAATCAATTCTCATATATTAATCAGGGAGTGGCAATGTTGAAAGTCTTTGAAGGCTGAAGAACATATGTGGAGGAGGGTAGGAATGGTACGAATAGGGGAGGAAGGTAGGAATAGTATGAATGGGTTGATGACCCGTTCTTCTTTAGAAAATAAATATTCAAATATATATATATATATATATATATATATATATATAGAGAGAGAGAAAGAAGAAGGATCAAGAGCACTCGTCTTATTTAACATTACTCCTTAAATATCAATTATTTATTAAAATTATGTGGTTTTGAAAATTTTTTAAAAAAATAAGTGGGGTCGCGGGTGGTATTTTTATAAATAAAAGGAAAGCATATGGGACCACTCTCTTTTAATAAGAGAGTACTTTGGTCAATTGACTAATACACTATCGACATACAGATATGATGTGATCTCTCCCTACGTGTTAATACTTGACCAACTTATCATGAAATTAATTTCATAATAACTGTGACGCCCCTAAAATAGGTATACATTACCCATTCTGAGTCGTCAATAACATGGTACAGAAACAACTACAACTTTATTAATACAACCCATAAACTGTGAGTTTAAATACAAATATTATCATCTAGACAATATACATACCCAACTAAGTCCTCATTACAATTTTGATACAATACTTTACAAAAATGGTGAGGACTACTAAAATAACTTCCTAGAACCTTCATTCCATACCCCGACTAGTACTCGCTACATTCTCGCCTCCTGAGAAGAAAAATGGAACAAAAAGCAAAAGGGTGAGCTCAACTAGCCAGTAAAGAATATTATGACTAAGATAATATAAAACAAATTATCGTTAGTCTTCAACAGGGAAAAATCTGATAGAATACAATAAACAACAAGTTTCAGATCAGCAGCGGAAATAATAATTCATAGATGAGTTATCTAGAGAATGAAATCTACTATTATCTATGAATTTAAAAGTCCATCGTTAATATTTTATCCCTGTAACATCAATCAATATTCATCTTGAATCAAATTTTCATCTTTGCACTACATGCCAAAGATATTCATCAGTCGGTCATGTTCATCTCAATACATGTTCATCTTTGCACTACGGGCCAAAGATATTCATTATAAAATCATTTATCTTTGCACTACAGGCCAAAGATATTCAATAATATCATCATTTAGAACTGAGGATGATGAAAAATATTTTAAAGGAAACGAATCCAGTGAAACAAAAGAATAAATATCAAGGATTCGTATTTCAGCTATTTCATGTTCAAAAATACCTCATAAATAATCATAGTGAAGTAAAATTCAAGAATGATCAAAACATGGATACAATCAAAGCTAGTATCCATAATAGATATTTTGGACGAAAAGGAAAAAAATTTATTTTTGATGAGTAGTCTTGAATTCGAATAATTATCATATATACGTGAATAATGTCGATATCGTGAATAGTAACCCCACACAAAAAATTCCAAATTTGATTAAAAGTTCAGATCAATACTTGGCATAATGATATTGAAAGAAATGATATCATATATGAAAAAATAAAATCCACTTACCTCGAAAAAAGACGTGACTCTCGACGACGGAATACTAGATATATAGTCTTTGAAGGAACTTGCAGACCGATAAGAAGTAACACTCAAGGTATCAAAATACTCACAAGAATACGCTCAATATATCGAGAGAAAAAAGAGAAAACTTCGCTTTTACAGTGATTTTCAATTCTAACCTAAGCACACTATTTATAGGAAAATGCTTAGAACACAAAAGCGAAAAATTTAATATAATATTAATATATTTATCAAATTTTCCTTAGCCCACCTCTAGACATCTTATTTCAGCACTTTGCACATGTTAATGATGTCCACAAAATACAAAAAAACATTTTTTATCAAAAAAATAAATAAAACTTCCAAAAATTAATTATTTCAGAACTTCAATAATTCATAATAAATAGCCCTTTTATCAGAAAAATTCAAACCACATATTCTTTCCATAGAAAATTTTATTCTCTACAACTTTGCAGAAGAAAGTTTTTCCAAATTCCAAACAGAAATTGACCGAAATCCACAAACGGATAATTTTACAAAGTTATAATCAAATTTCGATCGAGAATTGGGGTCTCTGCAGACACACAAAAACATGTGTTAATCATTTAATGCAATAAAATACTCTTCCTCCTCATATACTCATATATCCCACATTTATTGTAAAAATATCACCATTATTATATTATTAAAATAATATATTTAAATGAATTATTTTATCGAAAAAAGATAAAATATTAATTTTTAACAATTGTCACATTAAAAATTTTCTCCATCTATATCCACATAAAATCAATATTTTCCTCATCATATAAATCAATAATTAATTATTCACAAATAATATTATAGAATCACAATCTTCGACAATCGAGAATAGGTTCAAGAAAGAGAGGGCTTTTCAATAATGATCTCTCCTTTGGCAAAAGCGCAATTAGATGACCAAACCTCTCCTTGCATGAACTTTCTAGACATTGCCAATAATGTTATCTAATAATATTATTCGGATAATATGAATTATTACTCGATAATAGAAAATACTTTGCAGAATGACAATTATTAAAACAATAATAATATAAAATATCAACGCAAAGAATTATTGAATCAATAAAATAAAATATTTGAACAAGAATTCTATCGTAACAATTATTGAGTAGTGCGCTTTCACGTAAGAATCAATAATTGGTAATACCTCATGCATCTTCTGCGTTTTAAACCACACGGGTATTCCAACAATGATAATATGAATAACTACGTCGTTATTTATAACCAACTTATTCTCATGCTTTTCTTCATCCAATCGCTTTTTAGTTATAGGTAAAATATAAATTTCGTATCGTATAATATTCTCCCGACAAAGTAAAAATATTCCACAACCAAACGAATATTCTCCGTCAACAATGAATATTTTAAAACCACTTGCTTGTTTGAAATAATTGCGCATTTTACCCATAACTTACCATATTAATCAAATCAACCTTTACTATTTCAAGATAATAAATAGAAAAAATTTAATTTTATTAAATAATAAGTTGGGGTCTTACAATAACCGAATTCGAAAAAAAAAATATTCATTCATTTTTCTTTTGTCATGATTAATTCAGTCATGAGGACTCGATTAAACATTTTTGTCTCTTATGTTGCTATGTGTGAAATAATATATGTCGACATGTTAATAAATTATTAGAGAGAAGAATATTGTTTATTTATTTTTCTTCTATCATGTCGACTAATTTAGTGATTCTCGAACATTTTTACTTCTTTTATTTTGTTAATATTATCCTTGCATTGTTCTATATATTATATATCCTTGCTTGGTAATATAATTTTTTATTTTTATTTTTTATTATTATTTAGAATATGATCGAGTACTACTTTCACTTTCTGGTTGGTGAAACTCACCTCTCTCATGAGACCCATTCAAAGAATAAAGCCCCTAATTTTTATTAATTAACTTGACCTTTAAAAAAGTTAGGTGCGAATTAATTATGCAAAGTAATAATAAATAAATGAAAAGTTCTAGTTCTAGTGCTTAATTAGATTTATTTATCATCATTATTATCACCTCTTCTATGCTCCATGCATGATCCCTTTTGCTGAATACAGGGGCAGATTCAAAAAAATTTCTCTGTATAGGGCGGATTTTAATTAATTTTTTAGTTGAAATTAAATAAAAAAAATTTGAACTAATCATAATAATATTTATAAATTACAGTAAATATTTATAATACAAACTATAAAAAAAAATTCAAATAAAAAATATTTAGACACAATTTAAAAATTTACTTCGGTTTCTTGTTATAGTTCAATTTGAATGATTTCCCAAATGCTCAAACACTCAAACCAAATTTATTTTTTATATTCAAACAAAATCATGACAACTAAAAATGAGAGGTTGTTAAAGGTTCATAATCATTTTTCATTTTCCATTATAAAATAAGGTTAAATTATTGTAAGATATCACAATAAAAAACAGAAACTACTCAACCAAAATGATAATATTTTCAATTGAAGATCAAACAACCTCAAAATAAAAACCCAATCAAACAAACAATGACAAAAAAAATTCAAACTTCAATCAAACAATCACTCACAGTTTACACGCCGATAAATATTTTAAAATTAAAACTATACAAAAAATACTTATAAGATTTCACCAACTAAGAAAATTTTTATACTTGTATTCAAAATTGGTTTTATGAATTTTTTTTGTCCCCCTCTAACTTGAACTCTTTAAATAATTTATCCTTTTAAATTTATTAACTTATATATCTATCCTACCCCTATGATGCCTGTTATATGCATCCACCCTTGGCTGAATATACTTCCTACCACATGAAAAAATTATTATAATATTAGGTACATGCATGCATGGTAAATTGGAAAAAATTTTGTGAATTAATAATCTTAACTAATATCTATCTATTTATCTATATTGTAAAGATGAGAGAGAGAGAGAGAGAGAGAGAGAGAGAGAGAGAGAGAGGAGTGTATCTATATTGTGAATTAATTTTGATCCCTATTTTTCTATTGTCTTTTCATATATATTTTTTAAGCTTTATTTAAATACTTTAATTTTTTTTAATTACACACGTACCACATAAACTAGTTATTAATAAAGCAATAAATAACTACTGTTATATTTAACTTTTACTGATAGCGGGAGTCGGCATGCTATTATATTAGTAATTCTTTGACCTAGTTCGTGGGTAAATAAGGTATCATATATACAAGTTGCTAGTTTTTATGTAGTTAGTATTCAGTCAATTATGCTTTTATCTCTAAAATAAAATAATTTTAATATTTTTATTATAACCACCTTGAATAATTAGGATGAAAAAGAAAAAAAATATCAATAATAAACATTAAGAATCTCTGTCACACTTTATGAATAAAAATTTAAAAAAGAAAAAAAGTCCCACAAAAATAAAATAAAAAAATTGTATAAAATCTAAACATTCACCATTGTGGACATGAATACTAATAAAATAGAGGGCCCAATTTTATAAATGTTAAGGTGGTGAGTCAGTGGAAGGCCCAGTAAAAGCCAACGATAAGCAGAAGGGCAGGTGTCCAAGTCACAGCAGAGCAGATCCCTCCAAAAATGGACTTGTGTTTCTAAGCAGGGTGAACTCAGTCACGGACTTCTCCTCTTCTGTGACTACGGACTACTACCACATCCCCAACCTTCTAGATGTTCAAATAACTTCTCCGCTTGTCTTGGGTCTAGTCGTAAATTTAGAAATTTTGAAAGCCTTTTTCGGAGTGAAAAGATTAATCTTCGAGATACTCCATATATCAAATAAATAAATAAAAAACTTCAACACAAATATTACATGTCTTTTCTATACATCTTGTATTAAAAGATATATTATATATTATTTTAAATAAAAACAAGTTTTTATATGATTGTATCCAATAATTTGAGATATTTTTAAAATTAAAAGAAAAATAATATATATGATGAGCTTGAATTGCGAGTAAAGAGAAAATAGAATAAATTATGATATTCTCTGTTTATCATATTCTTATCCTAGTATTCTCTCTATTTAAAAATTAAAGATACTTTATTTTAAATAATCGTAGTTTATAATTATAAAAAGACATGATATTTTTTAGTATATAAATATTTATTCACAATTTTGGGGAAGGGGATGGAGTACCACCACGTCACCCTCCACGTAAACGCGTTTACCATCTCTTTCTCATTCGCTCAACTACACTAACTACAACCCCCCACCAAAAATTAAATCAAAATCATTTATTTATTAAATCAAAATAAATTTTCTACAAACCACACTGCTTTGACAAATCTACACGCCATCCAAATTCCCAATTTCTCAGAAATTTCCTCCCATAAATCCCAATTCGTCCCCATATATTTATATATACCCTCTTCCCACCGTCCCCATTATCATTATCATACACCAATTCCCTCTTCTTCGTCTGTAAATCTCCATACACATATACATATATTACATATATTTTGTTCAGGAAAATAATTAAGATTGATTTTTTTCAGATGGAGAGTAACAATCAGTCTTCTTTCTGGCAATTCAGTGATCAGCTTCGTGTACAGACCAATAATAATCTAGCCAATCTCTCTCTCAACGACTCAATCTGGAGCACCTCCTACGGCGGCGCCAAAAGGCCGGAAGAACGGCGCAACTTCGATATTCGGGTTGGCGGCGGCCTCAACTCGGTTGACTCGCTGAGTGGTAATAATAATGGTACCAATAGTAATTTGAAGACAGATTTCAATGGGTTTAATCATAGCTGGAAGATTGATTCCTCCGATATCGGCTCAATCGGTGGCTCCGCCGGTGGTCAGAATTTGAATGGGATCGGCTTAAATGGTGGGTTTAACAAAGGGATTTATTCTAAACCCTCGTTCAATTTTAATCACAACAATATTAACAATAACGTTGGGATTAATACGAAGAATTATAATGGTAATAAGTTTGGGAATGGTAAATTAGTTGATTTGGAGGATAATTATCAGTTTTCTAAAAGTGTAAAGAAAAACAAGAACAAAAACAGCATCAATAATAACAATAGCAGCGATAATAATAGTAGTGGGAAGAATGGCGTGGAGAAAAGGTTCAAGACGCTGCCGCCATCGGAGTCTCTGCCCAGAAATGAGACTGTCGGTGGATATATATTCGTCTGCAACAACGATACCATGCAAGAGAATCTCAAGAGGCAGCTTTTCGGTTTGTACCACTATACTAATTTGTGCTATTTTTGTTTGAATATATGCTTGATTATGTTGTTTGATATTTTTGGTATATTAGAAGGGTTTATATACTTGATTGATTAGTTTTGGCAATTTTTATGAGCATACATGTTCTGCTTCTGGTTCATTAGTATTAATTGATGTAAAATTTCCATCTTTCACTGTTATTTGGTGTATTTAACTTTTGAATGCCCAATTTTGATTCAAATGGCTCAAATGTTTAGATTAGTACTGGGAATTTGGATGATCGATCATACATGTTCAGGTTCTGGTTAATTACTATAACTGGATGGATGAGCTTATACTGATTTTTCAAAAATAGATAGATATGACTATATGATTTAGTCTGTCTGTAAAGTTTTGATTTTTCACTGTTATTTGGTTTATCTTTAACTCTTTGGACTTTAGATACTCAAATTTATTCTAATGACTGGAATGTTTATAATTTGAATTGGGAGCCAACCCAAATGATCCCCTTCTAGTTTTTATTATTTAACTTTGTTGAACCAACAAGTGGAAAGTAATTTTAAATATAATCTTTTGCTTTTGATATGGAATTATTTTGCAAACAAAGTGTAGAATCAATCAAAACTTTGAATTTCATTTCCTGTAGAATTCATCGTTTTAGCCTGTACTATGAATTGCCTGCCTGAATTTATAGTCCCTTCTAAGTTTATGGAACAAAAAAATAAAATATTGTCCATGAGACAGTATCTTTGGACTAATTCAAGGAATAACAAGTTGTGTCCCATGTAGCATAATTGGAAACAAATATAGCATTTATATCTGTTTTGATCTAGTTTTTTTGTATATTGAGCTTTGATATATGTTCGATTCCTAATTTATGCTTATCAATTTTCCAGGTCTGCCTCCACGTTACCGTGATTCAGTCCGCGCAATAACACCAGGATTGCCCCTGTTCCTTTACAACTACTCCACCCACCAACTCCATGGAGTTTTTGAGGTTTGCATTTATATCTCTATTTCTTATTTCAGTTGCAGTTAGGTACTCTACTTTTTCTAACTAGGGTTGGTGAGGTTGGTGTTCTAGGCGGAGAAAATTATTGCTACTCTAAGAGTAACATATTAGATCATTAGATGACGGTTCTTTTTCTTTTCCTTGTGGGATAAATTTTACAAATTAGTTTTAACTTATGTCTTGCACCAAGGGATTATATTATCTTTTCTCCCCCTATTTTATACTGTTCGTACTATATTATCTCAAAGTCAATACTTATTTTGATGATGCAGGCTGCAAGCTTTGGAGGGACAAACATTGATCCAACAGCTTGGGAGGACAAGAAGAACCAGGGAGAATCACGCTTCCCTGCTCAGGTATATACCCTGCTCAAGCTTCTGAATATGTAATTCGATATATCTAAGTTGTAGGTATTTATGAGTTGGATAATTATGTCAATTTTTCCAAATTAAGTCTTGACATTCCTCATTTGTGGATATATAGGTCCGAGTTATGACCAGAAAAGTTTGCGAGCCATTGGAAGAGGATTCGTTCAGGCCAATTCTGCACCACTACGATGGTCCCAAGTTCCGTCTTGAATTAAATATTCCAGAGGTAAGCACATTCAAACCATACTATTGTTTCTTGTCTTAAGCTTTCATTACTATGCTCATCAAATAGACAACATATTGAACTATTTTTTGGGTATAATTTTGCAGGCTATCTCTCTATTGGATATTTTTGAGGAGACCAAGGCTTAAATGGGGGAGTGCCAGTTTCAGGCGAACGCAGAATACATACGGAAGATAGTTGAGATAAAAGAGGAATATAAATACACTAGTAGTAAATTTAAGAGGGTAAAGAGTAAAAGAGTGCGTGTGGAGAAGAAGGGATCAAGGGGGAAGAAGAAGGTATATCTGTGCATACATATTAAAGCTGTTATGTAGGTATAATATGATGTATTATTACTTTCTTTATATGGAGGTTGTGATTCTGGGCTTTGGAATTACTAATGTATGAATGTATAGATATTGTGAAAAATAATGAACAACTACTACTAGAAGTTTATTTCTCTTGCATCTTCTTGATATGAGCAAGAACCCAATGCCAACTATAGTTGGGTGAATGTTTGGACATCAACAAGTTAGTTGAAGTTCATTGACCCACTGAAGAAAGGTATCAGTGCCGTACCGTAGTTGAAGTTTTTGATGAGTATATAGGAAAGAATTTTCAGTTCTAATCTTGGCTATTGGTTTCTATATTTGAACCATAAAGATGGTGTATGTCCCTCTCTCTCTCTCTCTATATATATATATATATATATATATAGAGCATACACCATTGAAAATAAAAAGAAATGACCAGTATTTGAAAATGAAAATAGACGTTCGCTATTTGTAAAAAAAATAAATATCATCCGCTACTAATAATAGCTAAAGATATAGCTAATGAGTTTGACTTGGCTAATCAGAATATGTTAGTGTTTATTAATTAAGGTTTAAAGTTTATTAACTAGAGTTTAAGGTTTATTAACTAGAGATTAATAAAGTTAATAAATCCTGAACCCCGATTAATAAAACCCTAAATCTCGGTTATGAAATTCTAAATCCTAATTAATAAACTCTAAATATTTATTGGTTAAGTCAAACCTTTATATATATATATATATATATATATATATATATATATATATAATAAGAAGCATTTTTGAAATAGTCAACATTATTGGTCGCATTTGACTTCTGAGTGCTTCTTTATATGGAATTAACTATATTGATTATCATTTTTCCTTTTAATTCAGGAGGGCGGGTTCAGAATTTTTTTCAGCGAGGCAAATTTTAATTAATTTTTTTGTTGAAATTAAATACATAAAAAATGAAATTTTAAAAGGAAAAAGAAATTTTAAATACACTTTAGAAGACAAAAGTAGAACGAATATATATTTGTCTGTATTTGTATTTAGAATATGAATAACTATTTTTTTGCCCTCTCCAAGTTTAAATCTTCTATTACTCTGTTTCTTTAAATTTATTCACTTACATATTTGTCTCACCCCAACCCCTAGCACTATAAAAAAAAAATTAACAGAGGCACCTACCTATATGGCCCCCTTAATGGATCCTCCCCTGTTTTAATTAATCAAGAGATTAAGGACCTTACTCATTTTTCTTAACATTTAGATTATTCTGGTCAAATTCCATTCCAAACAACTAAAATCCCAATTTAAATTGAAGTTTTACCATATTCCTTGGCTATAAATACACTTTTTAAGCTTATAAATATACTTATTCTTAAAATACCCTAACTAGGCAAAATTTGTATAAAAATTATTTCAATATACTTGAAATCTTTTCTCTCAAACACAAGAAAAGTTTGTATTATTTCCTTTCAATTTTATTACTCCAAAAGTAGAAACATAAATAAATTTGATATCCAATACCACAAGACTAGGTTCCAAACCCTGTTATCAGTCGTTCTGGCCAACTTCTGCACATCTACTAACAAAATGTGGTCCAGGGATTAGCCCATATCAAAGCTATAAGCCATATATATATATATATATATATATATATATATATATATATATATATATATATATGAATAGAGATACATGTCATCTTACCTCAAACGTCTACGATACTATAATCATATAATTAAGTTCTTTCTACGATCGTAAAGTAGTCACTCTACGATTTGAAAATTCACTCTACGTTTTTACAAAGAACACTACTCTACGATCGTAGGGTGATTTACTATGATCGTAGATGGCATAATCGCAGACTTCCATTTTTTTCCATATATATATATATATATATATATATATATATATATATTCCATTAAACATTTGACATTGAGAACATGCAATGCTCAAGTTATGTTTTAAAATGGAATAAAAAAATATGTAGATATGTAGTCTTACCCCCTTGCTCAGTGAGATGTGGTTACGTGCTTTAATATATTCCACCATTATTCATATTCTATTCTACCTTATATAATCAACTTCAATTTACACACCCCCTAGTACATCTGGCTCCCTCAACCGTCTCTACGTGCTCTAATCTATTCGTCCTTAATCATATTCTATTCTACCTTGTATAATCAACTTCAATTTATGCTTCCCAACGGTCTAATTAATCTGTTCAAATTTTCAAAAATCACGAGGACAAAAAATGTCCATTCATATAAGAACCAAACCATCTCGTCTTCTTCTCCGTGACAACTTGTATTTACTTCCGAGATTCTCACTATTATTTTTCTTGCTTAATTAATTAGGACACTAAATTAATTTGCAATGGGGAATTGCTCTCTCAAAGGTGATGTTGCTGCAAAAAGCACTCCTCAAAATTCCATCCGGATTATGATGGATTCGGGTGATATATTAAAGTTGGAAGGGCCTAAATTAGTTGAACAAGTTGTTAATGATTTCCCGGGGTATGGAATTTTCAGGCGAGGTCGCATAACAATGCCATTATCTGATCAAGAGCAACTTCTCCACGGCCATACCTACTATCTCCTCCCAATCGGAGGAGAGGAAAAGAAGAAGGGTGCCAAGAGTAGTTTAAATGGAGTGGAACCGGTTAGGATTTCAAGTGCAGCATTGGATCTTGTTACGAATTTAGCTAATGGATCGGGGCTGGAGGTTTTGCCGCCGCCGCAGAAGGGTGTTTGGAGAGTGAAACTAGTGATTAATACAAAACAGTTGGAAGAAATCTTGTCAGAGAAAGTGAATACAGAGGCGTTGATTGAGCAAATGAGGATGGCTGCTGCAGCCTCGCCAAGGAGGAGGAGGACTAAGAGTTACTGGGGAGTGAGTTTGAAGCCAATTCTGTGTAATGTATTTAAGGTGCCTGTTGCTGTTGAACATCAGCAGAATGAAGTCGAGCCGTTGGATTTATGCATCAGCAGTCCAATAAAGGGATAGATTTCTGGCCTACCTTGCTTATAAATAATTGTAATAAGTTCATTTGGCAAAATGGAAGCTCTTTTTCCATCCCCACGGCCACGATGATCACACTACCACACTAGTGGTGGTTTTGATTTGATAGCTTTTCCCAGCTATTTTTTCTTGTTTTTTAGTAGTATACTTGAGTTGGTAGATGAAGTAATATGTTACAACTAAGTTGTGGTAAATTGATTTTTCTCCATCTATCCTTCATGAATGCAGATTAACTTCAATTTTGTTCATTAATTTTTCACTTTAGAAATTTGTTAATGAATTGAATATATACAATGAAGTCATGAAAGATATGAACACATTTCCCTTTGCAGAGTACTCCTCCCTCCCACCACCCACCCACCCATAATAATAATAATAGACTTTTTATGAAAAAAGATATTTTCCAATTTAGAATAAATTATTTACTTTTCTATATTATCTTTAAAATCTCTCATTTTTAAGAAATTCTATCTTATGTGATGAAATTAAAAAAAAAAAATTATCAAATGATAATAGTATTAAATGACTTTCTTCATTAATGTGTATAAAACTAAACCAACTATTATTATGAAGAGTATATCCATGTACACGCCCAAATTGTATACCTAAAGAGTATAAAATGATAATAAAATATTCATCTCATCTCCTTCTACAATAGGATAGGCTTACCTCCCGACTCTGACTTGTGCATTTTAAACCTTGTGCATAATAGGCACTTAGCACACTATACTTTACCAACCAAACCATGCTTAATACGAAATCAACCATACGTGAAAATCACTTCTCACTACAACTCGAACCAAACCCCTTGGATTAACTTGGCACCAATCTATTTAGTTTTCTTCTAATAAACTATATGGGCCAATTCTAAAAACTAGTATTTTATTTTATGGCTCATCAACAACTAAGCTCCTCATATGAACTCAAGAAAACTACCAAGGTTGAGTGTTAGTTTTCAGAGAAATACCATTCAAGTTCAGCAGTATCATCAGTAATTGGTTGGAATGCAAAATAATTTATGGAAATAGTCATCCAAGTTGTAAAACTTCATTATCAAAATGATGGTCTGCATTAACATTTAATGGGATGGGGTCTACAAGGAAAAGAACTGAAAAATACTAGCAAATCCTGTTTCTCTTTTTCCTTTTCTTTTTCTGAAAACATCAAAACATAATACAATCCCCTCCCCCATTAATAACCCAAAAGGGCGCAGCTACATATTACTACACAAAAAGAGTCTTGATGTTTTAAAGGCAATATTTCCATATCTCTAGGCCGGATGTACAGCAAACAGAACCATCAGTTCAACCTAGAATCCATTTTCTTGATAGCTTTTTCTATTGCTGGTACATTCTTCTTGAAGGACGACCACTGCTCAGCTGTCAAGCTTATTCCTGGGGAGGCAACAGAGCACAGGCCTTGCATATGTAAGAGAATTACCAATATAAAAGAAATAACGATAATTATACCAGGAATTTAAGCTTAAACATAAGCTCAACTGTTTTAAGATGAGCAATACTTGCTCAACTGCTCGACATATATATACTTGGTTAAAACAAATAGTCCGAGATAATCAGGCTCTTTCTCAAAGCCTCAGCCCACATCCTGGCCTAAGAAACATAAAAGGACCAACAAAACAAGGAAAAAACAACTAAAAAAATTATGTAGGCACTGGCCTATGACACAGTCCACAACCCACCAAAACTCAACCAAAATGACTTAATTTCAAAAAAAAAAAGGTCAAGGAGTATAGATGGAGAGGGGGAGGAGGGGTGCTTGGAGTGAATATTTACATAGTATATAGGATTTGCCATTGGAAAGGCCGTCGTGTGATAAAGGTCAACAAACTAAACATAGAGGTGTAAGATTGTAAGATGTTCACTTAAGCAGCACAATTGTAACATCAGTGACATTCTAAACTAGAACACCTCAATTTAGAAACATAGATACCTATTTCTTGGTGAAATTGCACAACCGAGAAGATTGGCTGAATCATGTGAAACCTTCAGTTCAAGTGATTATTGGGGATGGTTATTTCTGGTTTTAGTAGATACTATGCTCTCTTTTTCGTCACATTGAGTGCTTAAGACCATCTCATATTGCTTAAAAGCATTCATGCAGGAAAATTTCATATTCGTGTCATCCAACTAAGCACATTTGAAAGATAAGGCAACTTTGATCTGCTAAACAACTGTTAAACTCTTGAAGGAATTTGGATAACAACAGAGCCGGCCTTGGACCAGGGCTACCGGGGCTACTGCCCTGGGCCCAAAGCTGAAGGGGGCCCAAAAATTTTTAATCTGACTCCTAGACTTCTACTCAAAACTCAACAGTCAGTCTTCACTTTTTAATTTCCTGCTTCCGTGCTTCGTTGAACTCTTACTCTGCACTCTGCAGTCCTCACTCCTCACTTTTGTTCCAGTGTTTCTGCAAGCCAGGAGCAATCAAACAAAAAAAAAAAGCACTTCCAAAAAGCAAAATACAAAAAGAAGAAAATATAATCGTCTCAAGGCAAGCTAATATCTTCTTTTCGCTTTTTGTTCTCTATATTACTATGATCTTTCAACTCTGTTTCTGCTGTTCTGCAACTTAATAATTATTATTAATCATTTTTCTGTATGACTTGACTATTCGTTAATTAAGATTATCTCCATATGTTCATATCTGTGTGATTATTGATTTATCCGTTGCCGGTTGCCTTATTGTTTGATTATCATTTATCCAAGTAACTAAGTAAGTCTTGTCACTACTCACTTGTGTTGGTTAATGGTTCTTCTTGATTTGGGTGTTTTTTTCCCACTTTTTTATGTTTCGTGGGTCGGATCTTCTATTCTTCTTTTGGGTTCATGTCAAGTTTTCATCTTTTATACTTGATACTCTTGCTAGTGTTTTTCTTTTCTTTTTTCTTTTTTTTACACAATGATTTCTATTTATCTTATTTTTTTTTAAAATCTTGATCCTAGTAATTTGAGGTTTTAACTGTGCTTTTGGGGTTTGATGATGTGGATCTGACTTTGTCTTGTATACTGAACTAATTTAGTAATTTCAGGTGTAATTTTTAGTATATCATTTTCACACTACATAATTAGTTCTTATTTGCTATGTATACCTGCTATAGTTTACATCTTTGGCCTACAGGCCTAGATTCATGATTTTATTTGTTTGAATTTTCTCCTATTTTGTAAATTGTAATACATATAACATATTTGTGTTAACTTTTTTTTATTTATTATTTGTTTCAACAGAAAACTTGGCTGGGATTTTTATTCTTTATAATTGGAAGTTTCAAGTGGAAGAAAATATACTCAAAATCCAGGTTTTATTGTTCTTTGTTAATTAGTTTTATTGTTTTTTATTGTGTTGTGTTTATTATAAAAATTAAAAAATGTTTCGTAAGAAACAACTTTTCGGAAATCTCAAGAGACAAAAAAAGAAAAAAGAAGAAGAAATTGCTCAAAGTTTAAGAGGATCTTTGAATAAATATTTTGTTAAACAACCCAATGCTTCACTTGAAAATTTAGATGAAGATTTACCAAATGAATATGAACAACAAATTCAATTGGAAGAATTATTAGAAAATGAGAATGATGTGAATGAAGAAATTGGTAATCTAGATGAAAATGAAAATAGTGATGAACCTTTCCTTGATGAAAATGAAAATATTGATGAACCTTGCCATGAAAATGAATGTCCTGAAACAAGATTTGATTTGAACATTTATGATCCACGAGTTTGGGATAATCTTGATGTAAAAATGAGAGATTTACTTGTAGAAAAAGGTCCCTAAGAGAAACTAATCTCAAATTCTCCATGGGCGAACACAATAGACATTTTTTTAAATTATTATTATCTTCAACAAATGGGAAACTAAGGATCTAAAATGGCTAAACTCAAAAAGGAGTTGGATAAAGTGTTTTGTTTCTATTGTAAGTTGTTTAAAACAATGAATTCTAGAAGTCGAAGTGAAGGAACTAGAGATTGGAAACATCTTGGTGAGAAGCTTAAACAACATGAAAGCGATGATTGAACACCTCACTAACTTGAGGTCTTGTGTTGAATTGCAAATCGATTGAAAACAAATCAAACAATTGATACTGTAATTACAAGAGCTAATCAAGAAAGATACACTACACTTTGGAAAAATGTTATTGTTCGGAATCATCATTTGTTGTGAAATGTCTTGCTATACATAATTTGGCTTTTAAATGGAACAAATGAAAAAATTTATGAAGATGGTAATGGTAACTTTTTAGGCCTACTTGAAATGATTGCAGAGTTTGATCCAGTAATGCAACACCATTTTCGACTCATTAAAGATAAGAACATTCATTATCATTATCTTAGCCATAAAATTCAAAATGAGTTGATAGCTATTTTAGCATCAAATGTTAAACATGCAATCATTGAAAAAATAAAAACATCTAAATATTTTTCAATCATTCTTGATTGTACTCCTGATGCAAGTCACAAAGAACAAATGACTTTAATATTGAGGTGTGTAGATGTTTCAAGTACTCCAATAAATATAGAAGAGTACTTTTTAGAGTTTCTGAATGTGGAAGATACATCTGGATTAGGAATTTTTAATGAATTGCAAAATGTAATGGAGTCCCTTACACTTAATATTGATGATGTGAGGGGACAAGGTTATGATAATGGCTCTAATGTGAAAGGAAAAATCTAGGTGTACAAAAAAGATTACTTGATATAAATCCTAGAGCATTTTACATGCCATGTGGTTCTCATTGTCTCAACTTAATAGTTTGTAATATGGCCAAGTCATGTGTTAAAGCAAAATCTTTTTTTGGAGCATGTCAATGCATATATACGGTATTCTCTAATTCAACAAAGCGATGGAATGTGTTACTTGATTACATAGATGGTTCGACTTTGAAATCATTGTCAACTACACGTTGGGAAAGTCACATTGAAAGTGTCAAAGCAATAAAATCTCAAGCTTCACAAATCAGAGAAGCTTTATTTAAATTAACAGAAATTAGTGAAGATGCCAAATTGAGTAGGGATGCTCAAAGTTTAGCATTAGGAGAGCTTTCAAGTTTTGAATTTTTATTAAGTTTCGTTATTTGGCATGACATTTTGCATAAGATTAACTTAGTTAGTAAAAAATTACAATATGAAGACATGCGTCTTGATGCTACTGTACGACAATTAGGACTTGTTTTATTTTTTGAAAACTATAGAATAAATGGGTTTGTTTCAGCCATGATTGATGCTAAAGAAATTTCCCTTGATATGGTAATTGAGCCTGTATTTCTAAAAAAGCGTCAAATTTGTAGAAAAAGGCATTTTGATGAGGTTTCCAATAATGATAGGGAACAACAATCAGCTGAAGAATCATTTAGAACTGATTATTTTCTTGTTATAGTGGATATTGCTCTTAGTGAATTGAAGAGTAGGTTTGAACAATTGCATTGTTTTGAATCAATTTTTGGGTTCTTATTTGATGCTGCAAAGTTGACTTCGTTTGATGATAATGAATTGAAAAGTTCTTGTGTGAATCTTGAAAATGCTTTAAAACATGGTGATGTTTCTGATGTTGATGCAAGAGACTTATTTTCGAATTACAAGTGTTACAAGTGATGTTACCAAAAGAAGCATATAAAATAGATAAACCATGGACATCCATTAAAATTCTTGAGTTTGTAAAGAGTGTGGATATGTTTCCTAATGTAATGGTTGCTTATAGGGTATTATTGACTATACCTGTGACTGTGGCATCTACTGAAAGAAGTTTTTCTAAATTAAAATTATTGAAATCTTACTTGCGGACCACCATGACTCAAGATAGGCTAAATGGATTAGCGATATTATGCATTGAAAAGGATATGTTAGAAAATATTAAATATGATAGTATAATTGATGATTTTGCATCTAAAAGTGCAACAAGAAGACATTTTAAATGATGTTTTGTGGTTCAGAATTCATTGCTATTTTTTTTGTAGGTACATGTGATGATTCTTTGCTTCGATTAATTGTGGAGGATGAAAAGAAGATTGATCAAATCAAGAAATGCTTATGGAGATTCGGGAGGAAGCATATACACTCAAATATGTAAGTTTTATTTTTTAATGCAATGATTACAATCCGGGGTACTCTTTTTCCTTCGTTTGGGGTTTTGTCCCATTGGGTTTTTCCCAAACAAGGTTTTAATGAGGCCCCAAAGTGTTCTTCCTTATCTTTTGTAAATTCTTATAATTTTAATAAAATTAATTAGTTGATAATTTATTTATTTTTTTGTTTAAATTGTATAAAGGGGGCACACTTGATAAAATTTGCCCCGGGCCTTGGAAAACCCAAGACCGGCTCTGGATAACAAGAAGTAAACATGCCCAATGCCATGCAGATGAAGATTGGAGACTTTAAGAAATTCATAGCATACAGACCGTGCAAGTGCAAATTTACATCAGATATCGATCCAAGATGGACCATTCAGCAAAACCAATAGCAGGAAGGAGTATGAAGCTGATAACTGCTTGATATGAATCTTAAATTCCAAGAGAATAAATGTACACTAATACAAGGGGGAAAGTTTGCCTTCACTTCAAAGATTTTGCACCCAGGACATACAAAACACTAGATCGGTAAATCACAAATTCCATTCACCAATGACAATTTGAATTTCAGAAAAAGGAGAAGATGGAATAAGTTAAACATGAATTACAAGGCCGATAAGTTTCAGCCCCAAAGAACATGACAATTTGGATAGACTATTGAAGTATATATATAAGGTCTAAAACTCTCAATGAAAATTTGAGTACCTATACATCTAAACCATTAGAACAAACCCAACTCTAACAGCTAAACAAAATAGTCTAGGAACTATTTCAGCATTACTTGACTCCTTGAACCAAAAAGAAAGTATCACACTTCAATACACAGGTCTATATATCTTGTCTTGCTAAATGCTAAAAACACAACTCCAAAAATAGAAGAATGATAAAAGTAAAATATAAAGCGAATGATACCTTTAGAAGTAGGAAGCTCTTTGCCATCTTTTTTATAGTACTCCCTTATTGACACCAAAGTCTTCCCTTTAAAATCAGTAATGGTCACCCTCCTCTTATCAGTTAGCTACACCACAAACAAAGAAACAATTCATAATCAAACCAAAAAATAAAAAAAAATCATTTTACTTATAAACACTTAGAAAACCATTTAATTAATTCTAATACTACAAGAAAAATATAAAATGGTGAATCGAATCTAAACTCACACGACAAATGATGAGATCTCCATCATCGTCGTACTCTTTAGCGCCGCCTCTCTTTCCCTTTCTCTGTCCCTCTTCGTCATCTTCTTCTTCAGGCTCTTCTTCCTCCGCTTGTCGCGCTGCTTCGGCTTTGGATTGCAGGTCTGCGAGGTAGGATTCGACAACTTTCCTGACGAATTGCTTGCGCTCCGGTGGGGAGAGGTCGAGCCCTAGCTTTTCCGACGCCATTTTCCGGACCTTGTACTCAGTTGTTTCGTCCATGTTGGAGTTTTTTAAGATCTCTACCACTGTTTCTTCGATTTTCTGCTGTAGTTTTGGTGAATCAGCCATGGTTTTCTTTACTTTATTCTTTCTCTCTCGGAAAATTTATTGTAAGCTCGGAAATAAGACGCACTGGTTTTAAGCTAAGCCTTGTCAACACAATCTAACTCTCTAATTTTAACCCTCAACCCCTCAAAGAACTAACATTTCATTTTAAACTTATTTTTTTTCCCCCTATATTCGACTCAAATTTATCATGAGTGATTCTGGGACGACCGGTGGGCGCGACCGGTCCAAATGACATCCAAATTATTTTTTTCTATAAAAAATTCAGTTTCAATAAATTTTATAAATTATTTAAAAAATATTAAAAAAAAATATATATATATATATAATTGGATCGGTCGCTAACAAAATTCTGAACTAAAAATATAAAATAATTCCCATGTCAATAAACGAGTCGAATTATAATTTTTTTCTTGGTTTATTTGTGACGCCTTTGAAAATTAGGTATCGTCACCCATCTCGGCCGCCACTTACGTGATACATAAATTCAAATACAAACTTAATTATACATCCGTCGTGTAAATATACGACAATACATAAATCGAGAGTTTAATAGGAATATTGTCATTTAGAATAATATCCATACTCGCGAGTCCTCATTACATTTATTTATTACACTATTTAATGTAATAAATGAGGACTACTAATGTTATCTTCGGACCATCACTCTTTTTCCCAACTCGTCGTCCAAATTTATATTCTCATTTCCTCAAGAAGATAAAGAAAAGAAAGGGTGAAATTTCAAATTTCCAAGAAGAAATATTATGACTAAGATAATGCGAATAAATTATCAATAGTCTTCAACAATATTAAACCGATAAAATACAATGATAACCAATGAATTTAAGCTAGATGAATATCTATCATCGATTAAAAGAGTCAAGTAGAAAATAAAGTCTACTATCTTTTAGGTTTTAAAAGATTTTCATCAATTTTTATCACTAAGACTCGCTTTAATGAATAAACCACAATATCTAATCATCCCTCGTACTACTTGGCCAAGGATTTTCATCAAATTATCAATGGTCATGATTATACCGAATCACCCCCTCATTCATAATCATACCAAAAACTATCCATCATGCATTCTGTGCCAATCGAGGACTTTTTATCACATCATTTATATCAATGCCATGATTATACTAAATGATCCTCATTCATAATCATACTAAGTTCATCTATGCACGTAAAAGATAACATAATATAAGGATGATGATGATGATAATGACATAATAATTCAATAAAACAAGTTCAAGAATTATTTTATCGACGCCCCAAATTAGGTATACATCACCCATCTCTGGGTCGCCACTTACATGGTATGTAATTTAAATACAACTTATTAACATAACCGCGTGGTACAATACGACATAAATCGTGAGTTTAAATACAAATATCGCTCTACTAGATATTATACAAACTCAAAAAAAAAGTCCTCATTATTATTATTATCACACTATTTTACGTAATAGTGAGGACTACTAATGCTATCTTCGTGACCATCACTGCTTCCCCGACTCGTCCCCAAATTTATATTCTCATTTCCTCAAGAGAATAAAGGAAAGAAAGGGTGAGCTCAACTAGCCCAAGAAGAAATATTATGACTAAGATAATGCAGAATAAATTATCAATAGTCTTCAACAATGTTAAACCGATAAAATACAATGATAAACCAGCTTAATCATAGCAATGAATATGCAATCCATTAAAAGAGTCAAGTAGAAAATAAAGTCTACTATCTTTTAGGTTTTAAAAGGTTTTTCATCATCATCATAAATTTAGACTCACTTTTAATAAATATTCCACATCATCGAATCACCCCCGCACTACTACCAAGGATATTCTTTAAGATCACGACCACAATTATTCATGCACTACGCGCCAAGAATATTTGTGTATTCATTAATGGTCATGATCATGCCAACAATCGTCCATCAATGCACTACTACCAATCGAGGATTTTTATCACATCATTTGTAATATTACTTGGCCATGATTACACCGAATAGTCTCTCATTCATAATCATACCAAGTCCATCTACGCACTACAAAAGCCACGTATGACTTTTTTCAAAATATAAAACATGAGGATGATGACAATGATATAAGAATTCAATAAAACAAGTTCAAGAATTATTTTATCCAGAATTATTAACGCCCAAATTATCAATACGATATCGCTTTGTAGAGTAAAATTCAAGAATGATCGTAAGAATATTTTCATGAAAAGATATCGATGAAACGCAAATATCAAGGATATTCCACTAATTTCATGGAGTATAAAGTCAAAGTTTTAACCAACCGGGTATAATAAAGAATGGAATAACAAAAGAAATCACCATGCATGCGATAGATCAGCATGCATGTGTTATTCCAATGTAATAATAAATAACTAAACCAGTCGTGAAATTCACACCGATGTGATGTTCCAACGTAATAATAAAGATGGAACTGCATCCTGTGTAAAACACACATATAGGATATTCCAACAGTAATAATAAAGATTTTAACCAGTCCTGTAAAACACATGCATGTGATGTTCCAACAGAATAATAATAAAGATTTTAACCAGTGTCCTGTAAAACACACGCATGTGATGTTCCAATGTAATAATAATAAAGATTTTAACCAGTCCTGTAAAACACATGCATGTGATGTTCCAATGTAATAATAGAAGAATGTCACCAAGTATAGGGTAAACCACTTATACAAAAGTTATTCCAATGTAATAATAAGCAATGGAATAACAACAGCTTCTCTTCATGAATAAGAAAGAATAACACCCCTTACATTTGGTAGGAGATTGAATATCGCAGCAGAAAGTGTAGAATAAAAATACTCTTCTTCTTTCTCTTATTCTCTATACTTTCTCTCTCTAGCTTGAATGAATTCGTGAAAAATAATGAAGCCCTAGCCTCTATTTATAGAAGATTTCTAGCTTAGACCGCCGCAGTGTGAAAAGGCAAGTGGCTCGATTAATTAATCGGTTTGGACGCCTGAATGTGAAACGAATGTGAAACGACAAGGTTCGACGCCTTGAATGTGAAACGACAAGTGGTTCGACGTCCGGTAAAGGTAATTACTATTAACGAAGGTAAATACTATCGACGAAGGTAAATACTATTCACAAGGGTAATTACTATCGACGAAGGTAATTACTATCGACGAAGGGTAAATACTATTCACAAGGTAATTACTATACTATTACTATCGACGAAGGTAATTACTATCGACGAAAGGTAATTACTATTCGACGGTTGTAATTACTATCGACGAAGGTAATTACTATCGACGAAGAGACTCTTAGATGATGACATATGAGCCCCCATAAAATAATCAAACTTACCACAAATCATTTTTTTTTTCATCAACACATTTTAATCTTTCAACAATTATTAATCATTTATAACTTGTCGCCTCAATTATCGATTTAATACTATAACATATTATATGATGATAATCGCGTGACAATAATCAATCAATAATATAAGAGATATGATGCAAAGAATTATCAGAAGTAATAATCGAGCATAAATGAGTGACTTCACGTAAAGATCAATAATCAATACCGCAGTGCTACTACGCAACTACGCCAGACATCGCATTTTTACCACCGGGTAGTTCAACAGCTTTTATTCAGAACACCTCCGCCGTTATTTTTATAAAATATTTTTGTCGCTTTCAATCCGACAATAATTTCATGCCAGGTCCACCAATGATTGAGCCATCAGTATTTAATATTCCCTAACAAAAAGAATATTCCCCACCAAACGAATATTTTATAACAACTCAGCATACTTTGCAAAATTTATAAATATTACCCACAACTATAACATTATATCAAATTTATTCCATAATATTCAAAAATAATATTTATAGAAAAATTCATCTTTATTTATAAAAGTCGGGTCTTACAACCTCCCTTCTTATGAAATTTCACCTCGAAATTAGGGTACGCACTGGTATGTCAAGAGGTAAGGATACCTTGATTTCATTTCGCATTCTAACTCCCAAGTCATTTCCTCAACATCGTGGTTCCTCCACAAAACTTTCGATTGAGGTATAACCTCGAGCGTAGAATATGTTCCTTCTTATCCAAAATTTGAACAGAACCTCTTCATACGCCAAATCTTCCGCTATTTCGTCCTGGCTTCTAACTCAATAATATGGTTCGGGTCTTTCACATATTTACGTAATATAGATATGTGAAAAACGCATGAACACGAGACATATTTCAGCAGAAAGTTTAGTCTATAGCCACGCTCCTACTCGATCGAGGATTAAAATGGACCGATGAATCGAGGATTAAGTTTTCCTCTCTTTCCAAATCTTGTAACTCCTTTCCATGGAGCAACTCTTAACAACACATGATCTCCTATATCGAATTCCACGCCCTTTCGATGAAGATCAAGATAACTCTTTTGTCGATTTTGTGAGGTTTTTATACGCTGTTTGATCGTTTGAATCTTTTCCGTAGTCATACGCATCAACTCCGGCCCCAACAACGCTTGCTTTCACCCACCTCATCCCAAAGATACCGAGAACGACACTTTTTCCATACAACGCTCGAATGGAGCCATGCCAATACTTGCTTGATAACTGTTGTTGTAGGAAAACTCCACCAATGGTAAGAACTTGTCCTAACTCCTTGAAATCAAGGACACAGAGTCTTAATAGATCTTCAAGAGTTTGAATAGTCCTCTCCGATCGTCCGTCCGTCTCGAGGATGATATGCCGAGCTAAATCGTAAGTCTGCGCTTATAGCTTTTTGCAAACCAACCCAAAATCGTGAAGTGAATCTTGGGTCTCGATCGTAAACTATGGATACCGATACCATGCAGCCTTACAATCTCGCTTATGTACATACGAGCAAGACGACGCTCAAGTGTATAAGTTTCTCGATTTGGTAAGAAATGAGCGCGACTTTGGTCAATCTATCAACAATGACCCAAATCGCATCAATGCCTTGAGAAACCTTAGAAGACCGCAGAATCGAAATCCATGGTAATGTGCTCCCACTTCCATTCGAATTTCAAGTGGTTGCAATGGACCTTTTGGTACTTGATGCTCCGCTTTAACTCGCTGACAAGTTAGACACCTTGAGATAAACAAATATATCTCTCTCTTCATATTGCTCCACCAAAATGTATGACCTAATATCATGATACATTTTGGTACTCCTGTGATGGATTGCAAATGGTGTGTCAGGCCTCCATCATGATATTATACTTTAAATCGTGGTCGCTAGAACACAAAGTCCGGAGTCGACTCAAGTATTCCTTCTTCATCGATTCTTGCTTCCTAAGATAAAGACCTTCTTGCACTTTCTTCCTCATACGCATCGCCCAAAATCCGTAGCTCGAGCAAATTTTAACTTTATCGATTAAAGTCTGCTTCTACTCAGATACTCGCTATCATCACACGCGTCCCCTGAGTCTTTAACTCTATCTCCATCCTTTGCAAGTCACACAAAATGGGCCTTTATGTTGATAATATCGCACTCAGATTGCATATGATTTTCTACTCAACGCGTCGCCTACCACGCTCGCTTTTCCAGATGGTATCGATGGTACGATCATAATCTTTCAATGCTTCAAGCCAACGTCGTTGTCGCATGTTGAGTTCCTTTTGAGTGAAGAAATATTTGAGGCTTTTATGATCCGTAAAGATCTCCACTTTCTCCCATACAAGTAATGCCTCCAAATTTTAAGTGCAAAGATAATAAATGCTAACTCTAGATCATGAGTAGGATAATTCCTCTCATATTCTTTTTCGAGTTGTCATGAGGCATAGGCTATAACTTTTCCATGTCAGCATGAGAACACATCCCAACCCTTTGCCTCAAGCATCATCAGAGATGACAAATCCTCCGAGCCGATGGTATTGTCGTAACAAAATAAATAAGTCTCCTCTCGAGTTCTTGAAAACTCTTCTCACATTCTTCGCCCCAACCGAACTTTGTATCTTTCCGAGTCACCGAAATAATGGAGTAGCGATTCGAGAAAATCCTTCCACGAATCTCCGATAATAACCAAATAAAACCGAGAAAGCTACGATTTTGGCCATCGATTTAGGTTGTTCCCACTTTGAATAGCTTCAATCTTTGGCTGGTCAATGATATTCCATGACTTGATACCACGTGCCCAAGGAATGCTACTTCTTCAAGCCGTAACTCGTGATTTCTTCAACTCGCATAAAGCTTATATTCACGGCTTTTGGAGTGTCACCTCAAGTGTTGCTTTCATGATCTTCACTTCGCTTTTGGAATAAATAAGGATGTCATCAATAAAGACGACCACAAAGTGATCTAAATATTCCTCAATACTCTGCTCATCATATCCATGAAGGCAAAGGAGCATTAGTCAATCCAAAGACACGATTTTAGAATTCATAATGCCCGCATCGAGTTCTCGAAGCCGCCTTTGGAATGTCACGGCTTCTAATCTTCAATCGGGTGATATCCTAACGAAGATCAATCTTTGAAAAGAATTTGGCTCCTTGCAACCGGGTCAAACAGTCATCAATACGTGGCAATGGATACCTATTTTTGATGGTGACATGATTCAACTCCCCGATAATCAATACAAAGTCGCATACTCCCATCTTTCTTCTTCACGAATAGTAACAGAGCACCCCAAGGAGAAGTACTAGACGAATAAAGCCAATGTCTAACAATTCCTCGCATTGGTCTTTAACTCCTCAAGTTCAATAGAGCCATTCGACATGGGCTTTGGAAATAGGTTTTGTACCGGTTCAAGGTCGATACAAAATTCAATTTCACGCCTGGGGTAGGCCAGAAGTTCTTCGGAATACGCCAGAAATTTATTAACAATAGAAATATCGCTTAAAACCGACGATTTTTTTATTAAATCAGCGATATGAGCTAAGAAAGCTTGACATCCGCTTTTCAATAAACGAATAGCTTTATGGCTTGAGATGACCGTGATTGATTTTAATGGTTTGGTCGTTTGAATTCGCATAATAGGTTGATTAGGAATATGAAAGCTAACAACCTTACGAAAACAATCAATTTTTGCATGATAAGTAGTTAACCAATCAATCCCTAGAATCACGCCAAATGCAAGTATTTTTAATGAAATAAGATCGACAGTAATGTGAGGGTACCGATTTGAACCAAACAAGACTATAAAACAAAGGATGTAATGAAGGTTTCTCCCAACGAGTTTCCACAGATAAGTCAAAGTCTAATTTCTCCTGAGTCAAATTTAATCGATGAGCGCAAGTAGGAGAAATAAAAAAGAAATGGGTAGAACCCAGATCAAATAAAGTATAGACTTCATTAGAGTTTATGATAAGCTTACCCGTGATGACCTCATTCGGATTCCTTGCTTCTCTGGGAGGTCACAACAAACGCCTCCCTTCAGACTACCGGGCTTGAATTTTCTCGACGGCCTTTGGTGCTCTCCATCCTAGTTGAATTTGTCTTCTAGAAACGCACAAAATCGAGCTAAGTGACCTTCTTCCCACAATTATAACATGCTTTGACTGGCATGACGCAGCTTGATCGATGTGTCCTCTCCTCCGCATTTGAAGCATATGATAGGTGGTCTTTCTCCTTCCTTAACAACGGGTGCCGGTCCGACGCCTTTTCCATCATCATTGAATCTCCTTTTCTTGAAATGTCCATTCTTATTGTTTTGGCCCGATTACCACCGGTGGTTACCATATCCGCCCGTTGATTCCTCCACGCTTGTTGTCACCGCTCGATGACTATTCTCGCCGGTATTATAATTTTGCTTACCGCTTCTTTTTAGTCAAGGTTGACTCATTATCGCTGCCCACTAATCGAGCCCTATTTACAACATCCTAATACAAACACGCTTATGAGAAATAAGATGTCGACGATTCCTGCTTTCAAACCTCTTAAAAACATTCGCCATTCTTCTCTCTTCATTATCCACCAAGTGGGACGAACCGTGATAACTCCGCAAATTTTGCCTCGTATCATGACACACTGGCCATATTGTTTTGTTCCAACTTGATAAACTCCACCTCCTTCATGTGGCGAATACTTTCAGAAAGTATTTGTCGTTGAATGTACTCTCGAACTTCTCCCAAGATATCTTCAAGACAAAGAAGTTGAGTACGCTTTTACCGATTCCCACCAAGAATCCGCCTCTCCACAAGAATACATAAAGGCGGCAAGGGAACCTTTTTCTCCTCTGAGCATCCCAAGACATCAAATATCTTGGTAATCTGCTTTATCCATGCTTCCGCCAAGTGGTTTTCGCTTCCTTAAACTCCCAAGTGGTCCCAAATTTGAATGTTTAATGGACTGACTGCCTCGAGAGTTTTCCGTGTTTCAACCCCTCGCTTTTGGATGTGAGTCGCTTCATCATTATTGTCAGATAAATTGCATAAAGCCTCCAACATTCGATCATTCATCATTTGGTCATGTTGTTGTTGTTTGCATGAGGATTGTCGCCTCCATGATGCACATTATCCTCGATTATTGATATGTGGTGAATCAACAATCGCAAGGCTCCATCAATATTCTCAACATTCTCGATGTCATTTTCAAATATCGCCACAAAACAAAAGGTTAATTAACATATAACATATTATCCCTATACTCCACCAACCAATAAAATAAAGAATAAACTTAGGTAGGTCATACTAATGAAAGGTAATCTCCCTCCCCCTAGTACTATTCTCACATCTTAGCCGTGGATCATATCCCTTCAAGCTTTGATACTAACCGTGACGCCCCAAAATTAGGTATACATCACCCATCTCGGTCGCGCCACTTACATATACATAAATTTAAATACAACTTACTTAATATATACATAACACATGTAATATAATATACGACAATAATAAACGAGAGTTTAAATACAAATATCGTCATACTAGATATTATACAAACTCAAAAAAAGTCCTCATTACATTTATTATCACACTATTTCATGTAAATAGTGAGGACTACTAATGCTATCTTCGACCATCACTCTTTTCCCAACTCGTCCCAAATTTATATTCTCATTTCAAAGAGAATAAAGAAAGAAAAGGTGAGCTCAACTAGCCCAAGAAGAAATATTATGACTAAGATAATGCGTAATAAATTATCAATAGTCTTCAACAATGTTAAACCGATAAAATACAATAGACAACCAAGCTTAAATCATAGCTTTAATATGCAATCCATTAAAAGAGTCAAGTAGAAAATAAAGTCTACTATCTTTTAGGTTTTTAAAAGGTTTTTCATCAATTTTATCACCAAGACTCAAATTTTAATAAATATTCCACATCATCGAATCACCCCTCGCATCATACGGCCAAGGATATTCTTTAAGATCACTATCACAATTATTCACGCACCACGCCGCCAAGAATCAACAGTATTTCATTAATGGTCATGATCATGCCAACAATCGGCCCATCAATGCACTACTACCAATGAGGGATTTTTACCACATCATTTGTAATATACTACGGCCATGATTACAATCGAATAGATAATCATACCAAGTCCATCTATGCATTACATGCCACATAATTTTAAAAAATATAAACATGAGGATGATGACAATGATATAAGAGTCAATAAAAACAAGTTCAAGAATTATTTTATCATTAAAATATTATTATTATATAATTCTTTTCAAATATAATAAATCAAAAGATCAACATTAACTTGTCAATGATGATACTGATAATTTTAAGTAATCATTCAATAAAACAAAATCAAAAGAATTATTTCATGAATTATAATATGAAATTATCAAGGATATTCCACTAATTTCATGGAGTATACAAATCAAAACTTTAACCATCATAAACGCATGAATCTTCATTTCCATTCCAATGAATAAGAAATAATCTGACGATGAAATTCCTAATAAAGATGTTAATGTAATAATATGAATATTCCGTAATCTGGATATATAGAATAATGATATAATCGTGACGCCTCAAAATTAGGTATACATCACCCATCTTGGGTCGCCACTTACATGGTACATGTAATTTAAATACAACTTATTAACATAACTGCTCGCCAGTATAATAATACATAAATAACTCTGCGGTATAATACGTGAAATTAAATACAAATATCGCTCTACTAGATATTATACAAACTCAAAAAAAGTCCTCATTACAATTATTATCACACTATTTCACGTATTAGTGAGGACTACTAATGCTATCTTCAGACCATCACTGCTTCCCCGACTCGTCCCAAATTTATATTCTCATTTCCTCAAGAGAATAAAGGAAAGAAAGGGTGAGCTCAACTAGCCCAAGAAGAAATATTATGACTAAGATAATGCGTAATAAATTATCAATAGTCTTCAACAATGTTAAACCGATAAAATACAATAGACAACCAGCTTTAATCACAATGAATATGCAATCCATTAAAAGAGTCAAGTAGAAAATAAAGTCTACTATCTTTTAGGTTTTAAAAGGTTTTTCATCATCATATAAATTTGAGACTCACTTTTAATAAATATTCCACATCATCGAATCACCCCTCGCACTACTACCAAGGATATTCTTTAAGATCACGACCACAATTATTCATGCACTACGGCCAAGAATATTTGTGTATTCATTAATGGTCATGATCATGCCAACAATCGCCCATCAATGCACTACTACCAATCGAGGATTTTTATCACATCATTTGTAACATTACTACCATGATTACACCGAATAGTCTCTCGTCATAATCATACCAAGTCCATCTATGCACTACAGTGCCACATGACTTTCAAAAAATATAAACACGAGGATGATGACAATGATATAAGAATTCAATAAAACAAGTTCAAGAATTATTTTATCCAGAATTATTAACGCCCAAATTATCAACACGATATCGCTTTTTTGTAGAGTAAAAAATTCAAGAATGATCGTAAGAATATTTTCATGAAAAGATATCGATGAAACGCAAATATCAAGGATATTCTACTAATTTCATGGAGTATAGAAGTCAAAGTTTTAACCAACCGGGTATAATAAAGAATGGAATAACAAAAGAAATCACCATGCATGCGATATCATCAAGATGCATGTGTTATTCCAATGTAATAATAAATAATCTAAACCAGTCGTGAAATTCACACCGGCTGTGATGTTCCAATGTAATAATAAAGATGGAACCAGTATCCTAAAAACACACGATAGATATTCCAACAGTATTAATAAAGATTTTAACCAGTCCTGTAAAACACACGCATGTGATGTTCCAATGTAATAATAATAAAGATTTTAACCAGTCCTGTAAAACACACGCATGTGATGTTCCAATGTAATAATAATAAAGATTTTAACCAGTCCTGTAAAACACATGCATGTGATGTTCCAATGTAATAATAAAGAATGTCACCAAGATAGGTAAACCACTTATACAAAGTTATTCCAATGTAATAATAAGCAATGGAATAACAATGCTTCTTCATTGAATAAGAAAGAATAACACCCTTTACATTTGGTAGAGATTGAATATCGCAGAAGCAGTAGTAACAAAATACTCTTCTTCTTTCTCTCTTTCTCTCTATATACTTTCTCTCTATATAGCTCAATGAATTCGTGAAAATAATGAAGCCCTAGCCTCTATTTATAGAAGATTTCTAGCTTAAGCACCGCCGTGTGAAAAGGCAAGTGGCTCGACTTTGATGTGAAAAGAAACGGTTCGACGCTCAGAATGTGAAACGACAAGTGGTTCGACGCCAGAATGTGAAACGACAAGTGGTTCGACGTCTGTAAAAGGTAATTACTATTAACGGTAGGTAAATACTATCGACGAAGGTAAATACTATTCACAAGGTAAATACTATTCACAAGGTAATTACTATCGACGAAGGTAATTACTATCGACGAAGGTAAATACTATTCACAAGGGTAATTACTATCGACGAAGGTAATTACTATCGACGAAGGTAATTACTATTCACAAAGGTAATTACTATTACTATCGACGGTAAATTACTATCGACGAAGAGACTCTTAGATGATGACATACGAGCCCCCCATAAAATAATCAAACTTACCACAAATCATTTTTTTTTTTTTATCAACACATATTTAATCTTTCAACAATTATTAATCATTTATAACTTGTCGCCTCAATTATTGATTTAATACTATAACATATTATACGTATGATATCGCGACAATAATCAATCAATAATATAAGAGATATGATGCAAAGAATTATCGTAGTAATAATCGAGCATAAATGAGTTGACTTCTCACGTAAGATCAATAATCAATACCGCGCTGCTACTACGCAACTACGCCAGACATCGCATTTCTTTTACCACCGGTAGTTCAACAGCTTTTAATTCAGAATACCTCCGCCGTTATTTTTATAAAATATTTTTGTCGCTTTCAATCCGACAATAATTTCATTAGGGGGTCCACCAATGATTGAGCCATTGTATTAATATTCCCTAACAAAAAGAATATTCCCCACCAAACGAATAATATTTTATAACAACTTGCATACTTTGCAAAATTTATAAATATTACCCACAACTATAACATTATATCAAATTTATTCCATAATATTCAAAAATAATATTTATAGAAAAATTCATCTTTATTTATAAAAGTCGGGGGTCTTAAATTCGTAAGAAAATAATGAAGGGATGAGCTTCTATTTATAGGAAAATAGAATGCATAGTAATTAATCCATTTAATCATTCCATCGATTTACTTTAATCTGACTATTCATATTTAAAAGCAAAATCTTTTAAATAAAATATCATATATTCTATTTATATAAAAATATTTTATTATGCAAACACTATGCAACACTATGCAAAACACTACTATGCAACATTATGTGTGACGCCCCAAAATAGGTCCATTCCATCCAACCCATTCTCGAGTCAAAATACATGGTACGTAAATAACTACAACTTTATTATTACAACATATAAACTCGTGAGTTTAAATACGAGATATTGCCATCTAGACAATATCCACACGCAAATAAATTCCCATCATAATTATTAATACATTATTTTACAAAATGGTGAGGACTACTAAACAACTCTCTCTAACCTTCATTCCATACCCCGACTAAGACTCGCTACATTCTCGCCTCCCGAGAAGAAAAATGGAACAAAAAGGAAAAGGTGTGAGCTCAACTAGCCCAAGAAAAGATATTATGACTAAGATAATATACAACAAATTATCGTTAGTCTCCAACAGGAAAAAATCTAATAGAATACAATAGATAACAAATTTTAAATCAATATTCGCAATGAAATAATAATTCATTGTAAGAAGAGTTAAGTAGAGAATGCAAACTACTATCTTCTATGTATGAATTTAAAAGTTCATCATCTATCTTTTATCCCCGTAACATCAATCAACATACATCCGAATCAAATATTCATCTTTGCACTACAGTGCCAAAGATATTCATCACCTTAATCATGTTCATCTAAACACTGCTCATCTTTGCACTACGGGCCAAAGATATTCTTCAAAATCATTCATCTTTGCACTACAGCCAAAGATATTCAATAATATCATCATTTAAGACCGAGGATGATGAAAAATATTTTTAAAGAAACGAATCCAAAGGAAACAAAATGACAAGGATTAAGGATTAAGGATTCGTACTTAGTTTTATCCATGTCCAAAAAATACCTCAAAAATAATCATAGTGGTGTAAAATTCAAGAATGATCAAAACATGGATACAATCAAAGCTAGTATCCGTAATAAATATTTTAGACGAAAAAGAAAAATTTTCATTTTTCTTGAATAAGGTCGATTCGTGAATAAATAGTCAGATATCGTGAATAAAGTGCGATTATAACGTGAATAGTAACTCACACACCAAAAGATAGAAATTCCACAAAAAATATCTTCACGCTTCATGAATAGTACTTTTAAATAAGAATCGTGAATAAGAATAGAATCATGAATAAGAACTCATGAATAAGAACTCGTGAATAAGAACTCATGAATAAGAACCCCTATGAAAAAGTTCCAAATTTGATAAAAAGTTTCAACCAATATTTTAGCATAATGATATTGAAGAAATAATATCATTTGAGAAGAAATTAACATCCCTTACCTCGAAAGACAAGATTTCTAATAAAAACCTGGATATAAAGCATGACTTGAACTTGCACCGTATAGCAGCAATACTCAAAGTATACTCAAAATACTCACAAGAATACGCTCGATAATATAGAGAGAAAAACTTCAGTTCAAATGTGATTTTCAATTCTAACCCAAGACCCTATTTATAGAAATCGCTAGAACACCAAAGCGTAAAATTTAATATAATAATAATATATTATATATATATTCCTACGCCAACCAAGACTCCTGAAATCAGCATGTTTACAACACATGGGGGCCAACCAAAACAATAAAAACGTTTTTGTTGATATAAATAATTAAAACTTCCAAAATCAATTATTTTAACTTTCTAACTTCAATAATTCATAATAAATAGCCCTTTAATCAGAAAATTGAATCTCATGAGTTTTTATAGGAAATTCAATTCTCTACAACTTTACAGAAGAAAGTTTTTCCAAATTCCAAATGTAAATTGACCAAATCCTCAAACGAGGCGATTTTATAAAAGCTATAATCAAATTTCAAATAAGAAATGGGGTCCACCACACACAAAACATGTGTTAATCATTTAATGTAACAAAAATACTCTTCCTCCTCATATACTCATATATCCCACATTCATTGTAAAAATATCACCATTAATATATTATTAAAATAATATATTTAAATGAATTATTTTATCGTAAAAAGATAAAATATTAATTTTCAACAATTGTCATTTTAAAATTTCTCTCCATCTATATCCACATAAAATCAATATTTTCCTCATCATATGAATCAATAATTAATTATTCACAAATAATATTACGTAATCACAATATTAACAACCAGCGCTCCTCAGAAAGGGGGCTTTTCAATAAGAATTTCTTCTTACTATCAAGCAATTGATTAGGTGACCAAACCTCTCCTGTATGTAACTTTCTAGACATCGCTAATAATGTTATCTAATAATATTATTCAGATAATATGAATTATTGCTTCGATAATGGAAAATACCGTGTGATGACAATTTATTAAAACAACAAGAATATAAAATATCAATGCAAAGAATTATTGAATCAATAAAATAAAATATTGAATAAGAATTACCGTAATAATTATCGAGTAGTGCCTTCACGTAAGAATCAATAATTGGTGCAATACCGCAAAGCATATGCTTCAACAACGCCAGATTAGTGTGTTTTAACCACCGTATTCCAACAAGATAATTGTGAATAACTACGCCGCTATTTATAAACAACTTATATTTGTCGCTTTCTTCATCCAATCGCTTTCAGCTTATGGGGCCCAAAAAGATCATACTACCGTCGCATTTAATATTCCCCGACATCAAGAATATTCCACGACCAAACGAATATTCCCCGACAACAATGAATATTTTATAACCACTGCTTATTCAAATATTTGCGTATTTTACCCATAACTATCCACATTAATCAAATCAACCTTTACTATTTCAAAATAATAAATAGAGGAAAATAAATTTCATTTATTAATAATTTGGGGTCTTACACTATCGTAATAAAATATAATATATTCTATTTATGTAATAACTTTAATAAAAAGTATTACGCTTTATATAAAAGATGTTTCGCTTTTATTACGTTAATAATACGAATAAAAAAAACGTCATTATCGCTTATAATAATTCATATTATTAATCGATGAATAATGGAATCAAACCGAGAGTGACTTCTCACATAAGATAATAATCAATACCGCTTACTTACTACGCAACCACACGACATCGCTTTTTTACTACCGAGTAGTTCAACAAGATCACCAGAAAACTTCCGCCGTTATTTCAATAAAATATTTTTGCCGCTTTCTCGATCCGACAATAATTTCATTGTGGGGTCCACTAAATGATTGAGTAGTTATTGCATTTAATATTCCCTGCTAAACCGAATATAATATTATCTCAAATTCACACCATAATATTAAAAATTATTTCGACAAAATTTAAATCTTTATTGATAAAATCTGGGGTCTCACATTATTGGTTTTTTTTTTCTTTTCTTAAACCACATTTTGGATTTTATGGATCATTTTAAAATATATTCAAGTATTCTTTGTGTCCAACGTACAAATCATTAATACAAAGTATTTATGAAGTAAATATAATTTTCAACAATATTACTATCACATAAAAAAAATACATAATTCTCACGTCTGTATGCATGCATCATGGATGGTTTCGACATGTAAGACTCACACAATGACGTAAGAGACTACATGATGTATATGTGTTTTATGTAATACTTTTTTTATGTGATAGTAACATTATTTTATAATTTTGGGAGAATATAAAATTTAATGTTTTAGAATATTTAAACTTATCAAAAAAGAATTATTTACCAATGCTATTTCGGGGGAAGGGAAAGGGCAGTCAAAAAATTTCCAACAGATGGGAAGGGTAGTATTTATAAGGGTTAAGGAATCAATATATCATTTCCTCCTTCTCTTCTTCCTCTGCTACATTCCTTTACAAGTTTCCACTATATGACATAACACAGATAATAATTTGAGATCTGAATACAATTTCAGAAGATGGAATACAGCACAAACCAACTGAACATTTTCTTATTTTCTTGCTAAGGTTAGCAAGCAGTACAGAATAAATTTGAAGAAAAAAAAATATATATATATATATATATATATATATATAATATCCTGTAAAATCTGGATTCACCCAATGACCTAAATGGCAACATTTTTCACCCTCCAACGGATTTTTTGGCTAGTGACTATCCATATGGTACTCGCAGGCTCGCAGCACATGCATACAACTTCATTTCTTGAATTTTTTGGGTCCCTGCTTTTTCTTGCTGCAAGAATCATTAATAAAATTATTCATATTTCCAGAGTTCACATAAACAGACTAATAATATAACCGACCGCAGGTGCAACTTTGATGGCTCCAAACCAATAAAGAAATTTTTCCAGAATAAATATGCTAGTGAATTGTTTAGAAGATGCAAACCATCAAACAAAATCCATGGCATGAATTGTAAAAAGTGAATGCCCAGATTACTTTCTTAAGAGACTCAATAGAAACTAACACGTCAGGCTGGGTATAACACCAACTTAATTGAGGGCCAGAATTGCTTACACACGTCAGGCTGGGTAAAGGTTTTCACACTAGTCATTTGTAAACAATGTGATTGAGGGCCAGAATTGAAATTTACAAATTTCGGAAGGCAGTAAAGTTGCTCAAATACAATTAACTCTACCTTATGATTGAGGTTCATCGTTGGCTCTGCATGGATTGAGCTTCTTTCTCCACCCTTCCAAAGCCAGCAACCTCGTCCATGCTTTGGCCTTGTCGTCTATACCTTCCACCAGAAGCCACAAACTCTGGACAAGGTCTGTATGCCTTTATAGGCCACCATCCAAAGCCTGGGACTGTAGCGATCCCACCTTGAATCCTTCCCTCACCATTACACCCCCTCTCAATTTCATCTTTCCCACATGCCTTACAACCACTGTAGACAATTTTGTTTCCAGAATATAAATAAGCATTCACTTTAAGCCACATCATCAATCAATAATAAGAGTAGAGCAGATCTTCGTTTATGATAAGTACATTAGAACAAGTTACCACATAACAATAGCAACAACTTTTTGAATGGTTAAGCAAGGGGTCTCAAATTTTTTATCTCAAATGATGTGTCATTTAATATTTTAATGATACTTTACGTTTAACCAATTACAATATATGTAATCAACCAATGTAAAGATGGCACATCATTTGAGACATTTTTCTGATCAAAAATTTGATATCCCTAGTGTTACCCTTTTTGTATACCTTCATTTAAGTGATAACTGTATAAACAGACTTCAGTGGCAAGATGTTTCACTAATCAATTGGAAGGGTGTAAAAAGCTGAGTTGAGCTAAGTAGTAGTATTAGCCATTAGGTTATTTGAATTTTGCAAGCTTGAACATAGGCACATAGCAATTTTCCCAGCCCAATGGGGACCCGACCAACATGACTGTGATGATATGGATTTGGGGACAATTAAACGGGGCAAATCAGGCATGGGAAAGAATTGCAATGATCGAGTATGGGACTTAGGCATCCCGCCTCACCTCGACTAGTTATTATATACAAAATCAATTTTTTACATGATAATTGGTTAGAGAGTTAAGAGTGTTTGGGGACTTGGAGCATTGATGTTTGTAATGCACTAATATTTATGTATTATAGTCTTTAGATGAACTTTTCAATTAAGCTGTATTATGCCTTTTGAAGACTACAACTTTGTTGGTTTGTGGTGGATGTTGATTTAAATGATTCGTTGGTTTGTAGTGGATGTTGATTTGAATATAAGTTGTTCTTGCTTTTGGATAATTATATGTATACAATATCTAGCAATTGGATTTGAATAATGTAGCTTTGGAATATGGTGACAGTCTAAATTCTCCGCGAGGACCTTGAGTGTGGATTATACCCCTGATTACAACTCGGAAAACTTGTACTATGAATACTTTCATTCTAAGGATTTCCCATTTGCAGCCTTCCAAAAATTGCTCAGTTATCACCTAATCCTACCCTTGAAGCATTTTTCTACCAAGTGTCTTAGCTTACCCTCCTAATTTTCTAATGGTACAGCCTGCACTTCCTAAACTAAGCTAGCAATTAAACTCAACAAACTCAAATTACTAAGAATGTTTGAAAACAAAAATCAAACTGTTGGAAAAATTAAAAAAAAATAAAAATAAAGCAAATATCTACCCCTTGAGGCCTGGTACTGGTAGTTACCTACCACAATTCAACCCATAAAGATAAAAAAAAAAAAATAAACTTCATTTGCAGAAGTTGGGTGATAGCCGTAAAAATATGGATACCTGAGACGAAAAGGTGGGTCGGATTCGGATTGAGACGCACTTCCTTCGTCTTCAATAACCGGAGTTGGAGATGATGACGATGAAGAAGCAGCAGAGCAGCGGAGGTTGAAGGAAGATTTAGAGAGAGGAGATGTTTGGGAACATGGGTGTTGTTTGGGTACTAACAACAACTGGTGAGGTACTGAGATAATAATGGCTGTGGTGGTCATGGTGCCTCTCCCTTCTCTGTGTATGTAGGTGGGTATGTATGTATGTTTTTGTGGATGATATTATTAAATACTCCTTTCACTATCATTCCCCTTCCCCTTGTTTATAATTTATACAGAACAAAAAATTCTCCATCAGAATGACACCCAAAAATTAAAATTTCATTTACAATTTTGTATTACACAAATTTATAAATCCTGAAAAATGCTTTTACACTCGCGATATTTTACACCTGATTATTATTATTATTATTATTATTATTATTATTAAACATAAACAAGTCGCAAATTTTTAATGTTTAAAACCTATATTATTTACTTAAATTTTAAAAGAGTAAGACTAACTATGTATTGCAATTCCAAATATGAGATTTGATTTAATTATTTAAGAACCCACCTATTACACATCTCTCCGAGCCGAGAAGTTATCATTACAATCAAAAAATTATGACCTTAACATTAGCAAAATATATCATTTTCCATTTTAGAAACAACATTTTTTGTAATTATTTATAAATTTTACAAATATGTACAATCAAATGAATGTGCATGAATTTTAGCATGTTAAAATGGAAGTTGGAGGATGCACTTATATTCATCAGACACACAAGGATAGACCACACGAGACCAATCATTAGCAAAAGGCAGGCATATCCCTAGCGGTTGATTCCCAAAAATCCAGAACACTTTGAACAGTATAAAAAGACATTTCAGAATCTGAATAATTGGATAATGTTTTCAGCTCGTATTCTTAATAAAATACTTATTACTAAAGAATACAACCCAACTAGTTGAGACACGGACACCCAAATTATAACATACGGTACCTATGGATTCAAATATATATATATATATATATATATATATATATAAAAAGAAACTGTTGAGGAAATGTTCACACCAAATTTTCCCAATTTCAGAACACTTCATTCAATTTTGACAAGCATTTTGTAAGATCATTTTAAAGATCACCAGATCCGATGAGAAAAACTTTGTTCCTCTAACATGAATATAAACATGACAAACAGAAAGAGATGAGGGGTAAAGGGGGTGCAGAACTGAAATAGGCAGCCTTCACATCACCAAAAGAGCCAAAACTGAGGTTGGGCAAAAATTAAAATAACATATATTCCAAAGAAACAATGCCTAAATCATTCCCTCCTAATATCAGCCAAGACTATACCATTTTGTAGTTGCTAAAATATTTTCATCCTCGTCTCCTTCTTAGCCCAATATCATTTGTTGTTCTGCCCCTCCATGGATGAGCATTACAGAGCTGTGATGATGTACCATGTACCACCGTCCATTGTGAAACTCAAAAGCATTAGTCACATTGAATGGTCCTGTCTCCATGTCAACATAGGCTTGCATGGTAACCCAAGCCATATCAGTAAGTACCCGAGCCCGCACATCTCGAATCTGGAAATCAACACCTTCCTCCCAATTAAAAGCAAGCTGCCAGCTCTCCATCACTGCATTATAACTGTATAGAAAGAAATTGAAAATTATGAAATAAAAACATGGCTCATTTTAAAACATACTCGATCATGGAATGTTATAAATACTAACATCTAATAGAAAAAATGTGGATAACTTAATACTGAGATTTGCAAGGGTAAGAAGAGATGCGCAACCCTAGTATAACAAAAGATCAGCAGTGTCAAACTCCAGTTTCAAATAATCCAACCATATTAACAAGAAGCAAATGATTACCCTCATTTCTGAGGAAACCACGACAACAATTTATACGAATAAGAGAGACAGAAAGATTGCCCAATTAACAATACGCTGGTGAGTTTTGAAAAGTTACACAACTATCTAGTAAAACCACGTTCCTCTGGAAGGTGAATGAAAGCGTAGAAGCAAGCTCCTACATACAGACTGAACTTAATCCCATAGTGTATCATAAACATATCACTGCAATCTTAATGAAGGGGCAGTAGGGTTGTTCTTATTTTCTCGGAAAAAATAGTCTCAGGATTATGAAACTTGGGATAGCTGAGCTTCTGCAGATTCTTTCCACAGATTTTCTCGCTTCTTAAAATATCCTATATACATGATATAAAAGGGCCTCAAATATCCGTGGGGAGTAAGAGTAGCAATACAAGTCTATAGTTCAGAACTATCACCCCAGAAAACTTCCTACTAAAAAAATTTCTCCTTTTTACCATTGATTAGAAGAGTCAAGACTTGCCACACTATAGCGCCAAGCAAAATCTTTGTCAAAAATGACTCAAAATATGGGAATAACATGAACTAATGTATCATTTAATCTTTTACAACCAGTTTATAAACTTAGGAACTTATTTTTTCAATACACTTTCTAGAAGTACTTTTCACTCTATTAATTTCAATTCTCAATAGAATGCAAGAAGTAGTTATATGTGGCCATTGAAAGTGATATCTTTTAATTCTAAATAGATTAAAGAAAGTGTAAGAAAAATGACACAAAAAAAAAAATGTAATTTAGCAGTTTACTTAGGAACTCTTTTTTTTAATACACTTTCTAGAAGTACTTTCGAGTTTTTGCCAAAAGTGATATCTTTTAAGAAATAGATTAAAGAAAGTGTAAGAAACATTACAAAAAAAAAATTCCCGACCACACGCAAACATAAAGGACATAATAGAATAAGGAATATGAAAAGGTCAAAAGCTAGCACTAGCTCTTCATACCACTATAGAATGGTAACAAACATACAAAACACTCACTACCAGATAAAAGGAACATACCCCGAAAAGAGCTCTCCTGAGGCATGAACACATTTCACATAATCGGCATTGAACCAAAGTAGACCCATCGCAGGAAGTTGTCGCTCTCTAATGATGTTAAAGAACTCTACATTGATACTCAAAATGGCCCTACTAGCTGCATAGTAAGCCTTCCATCCATTAACTGGTGTCACAGTATCCTGTTCCAATGTGAAATCCTGGAAGCACAGGTAGGAATATAGAAGGTAATGCCTCATAAACTTAAAATAAGAAGAGTATATATAACCTCAGAAAGTAATAGCAATTAAAAAAAAATTTACAGAAGCACCAAGAAAAGCGTCAAGCAAGATGAAAACAACATACACAATAAAAACACGAATAAGTTTTGCAAAATGCCAAAATAAGACAATGCCTACAGTTGGGAAAAATAAGGACAGGCAATATGCTACCAATTACAGACATAACATTTCAATATTCATCTTATTAACAACTACCCAAACAAAGCCTGCGATCATAAACCAGTTGACATTAAAATATTAGATATTAGTTTCATTTAGAACGCGTCAACTCTGTATTAGAGTAAGTAACTAAGAACTTGCTTCGGAAGGCGTAAAAATATGAGACTTTCGATGAATGCTTTCCTCATGTCAACACCTTCGATGATCAATAGTAATAACCAAGCACTTTCTCAACTGTGGGAGAGGGGTGGGGGGAGGAAATGCCTCTGCTATTGGTTTAATTGACTAAAAGAACAAGTGAATCAGCAGATCCACAATTTATGAGATGAAAATGCGCCTCTGCTCAGCACCTAAATTTAATTAATGAGCGAAAAAGTAAAATTCTGTGCAATTATAGAATTTACAACAGTAACTTCTATTTTAATCTACTTAAATGCTTTCAACTACAGTTCAAGACTTCTTGTTCTCAAATAGAATGCCTACAATCTCCCTTCAAGTTAGAGAAGATCGTCGAATTACAACCAAATCAACTGAAACTAGTCAAATGGAAATCACACCTTGTGGACTTGTTGAACTACTGAAAAATTGAAGAAAATACCTTTTAGAAGAAAATTTTATTTTCCTAAATTTTCTAGTGCATAAAAAATGGTGCAAAGGTGCTACTTGTTCAGCAAGACGGAGATTTTGAGGATGCACAAAAAACATAAAAAAAAGGGTGTTAATAAAGAGTTTTGGATAAAAGGAAAAGATACTTGAATTTTTTGGCAAGTTTAGAAAAGCTACTTGATTTTGAATACCAAATAATAGGATTGGTTTTAACTTTCAAATGCTATTCACATTTGCTATGATGTTTGTCTCCCTCTACTTTTGAAATGAACATTAGTTTGACATAAAATTCGAATTCAGGTCAAAACAATAGTCATCCCCAATTTGCTGTCACATACCTGCACCCACATCCATGATTCAACGGCATTGTCATTTAATTTCCTAAACCTTTGATGTACACCCGCCGCCATTTTTCAGCATGACATACTACTTTCTAACTGCATTCCAAATAAAAAAAGCATCCAACACGATAACTAATAGGGATTCTCTAAAACCCCAAATTTGCACCTCTAGTTTCTCTCTCTTTTGAAGCAAGTATATTAATTTCTCTTTCATAGTTTTCATGCAAAATAACATAGACACTGCTAAAGCCCCCAAAAAGACCAAGACCAAAATCTTGCACATTTCCGTGTCAAATAATATTAGCTCATAACTTTACATACAGTTTAGTAGCAAATATTTATCCTATATCCAATGCTCAAGTTCACCATTCTCCAACTTACATATGTAGCATTTAAACCACAAAAATAGTAAAAATAAACAATTAGTTCAATCAAAAGGAAAACAACAAATAGTTGCTCTAATAGGCTTCAAAATGTACAGTAAAAAAGGAAGAAGACCTTGTGATAAAGAGCTTTCCAGGCATTATCATCATTGGCAGCCTTTCGCATTGAAGAATTGGTCATGGACAGCCTACAGAGACTCTGATAATCCAAGTAACTCAGAGCATGAGTAGTAATTTCCGGTACCAATTGTTCCATCATGGAAGCCCCCGTTTGCCGTTCCACTGCCACCACCGCAGGCGCTCTCTCCATCACCTCTCCTCCTCCGTTACCGTTATAATCGCCACCGTTCATATAGGGCGATGTCACAGTTGCTGTTGCAGCCATCAAATTACAAGAACAAACGCAATTACAGTTGTTTCTCTTGAATGAATTTTGATTCAGTTTGAATTTTCGGATAGATGTTGATCGGAGAGCGAAGAGAGTGAGGAAACAGAAAATCAGGGCAGAAAAGAAAGAAATAGCTGAGAAATCGTATGATGAGAAGAAAGCAGAGACAATCTTCTCTATTCACAAGACATGAAAACTCTGCAAAACATCAAACCCTAAGAATCTAATGGAAAATGATACTCCGTTATTCAGCATTTGATAGAAAAAGAACTGGTTGGGCTTTGTGAATCTCCTCCTCTTTCTCTCTCTTCCTATTTAAACCCTAACCTTCGGTTCAGAAGGTTACGAGTGAGGTGGCTGCATTTACAGGGAGAGAAATGAAAGAGGGGCGTGGCCGCGTGGGATGTAAATTTGTAAAGCGTGAGGGGTCAAATCGAAAATATGGATAACTTTTGAGGTCTAATTTGTGATTACAGAACTTTTGAAAATAACTTTAATTCCCTTTTAACATTGTCCAAGTTTATATGTTATTTTAGCGTGTGTAATTATTGTAAAAATATAATAAGAATTTTATTAAATTTTAGAGATTGAATAAAAAATATTAAATATTAAAAAAAGATAAAATTATAATACAATCAAATTTATGGAGATAAATAAAAAAAGAAATTTGCATTTTCTTTAGTCTCTCTTTATTATAATAATACAGATAGATAAATAATATAGATAAGAGAGTATCTACATACTTTACTAAAGTATTATGATGCTTCTGATTTTACTAGGATTACTACTGGTATTAAACTATGGAAACTTAAATATACAATAATATTAATGTCAACTTTCCAAAACTTAAATGCTTGTCAATCAATTTCTATCTATTTCCATTTGATATAAAATGGATAGGATTTGATATAAGATGGATAGGAATATGGTTATATGTATGCTTGTCCAATTGCAATGCTCAGTACCAAAAGAGCCTAGCCATTACTATAAACTATTAATCACAATAATTATTTTATTCTAAATTTTTATAAATCATGTCAATTTTAAAGTTTAATTATTTTAAAGTTTAATGTATCGGATTTATTAGACTTCAAAAATTAAATTATATTTTTAATTTTGAGACGGATGTAATATTATTATATAATATGGATAGAGTGAGTACTAGGAATTACTACCTCCGTCCCATAATAAGTGATTTTTTAGTTTAAATTACACATACCAATACATAAGCTAAAATGACAAAAATATCCTTAATATACTTTCTTTGAAGTTGAAGAGTTAATGAATGTCATTTAATTGTAGTGAGTAATGGAGAAAACGAAGAGTCAAGAATAATGGAGGGCATATATGGAAAAATATTATAAAATTTGTATTGGAGTTCTAACACATCACTTATTTTGGAAAAAAATATTAAGCCTAAAAAATCACTTATTGTGGGACGGAGATAGTATATGATATGACAACGATGTTACACGAGAGTGGTTAGCATAAAAGTCATTGACACATGCGCGTCGATTGATCAATTGATCAATTAATTAACTTTAACCGGAAACTCACGTTAACCGGATCACCTTACATACAGTTTGTAAGAAAGGAGCATTCCTTTCCTATTGAGTCATCCATTTAATCAATTTGCATCGAAAAAAGGAAAGAATGAATGAAAAAGAGTTGCTGCTTTCTCTACAGAAATTGGCTTCTTTTTAAAACGAAAATAGTTAATAAAACTACAGTGCTGGTGCCGGTGCCTGGTCGGGATCAGCCGATGCATCCTCAGTCAAAAGATGTGCAGAATAATAGAGATTAGGTACAAGAGAAAATGGAAGGAAATGCAGAAAATATTCTCAATGAACCGCTGTGAAATAACAAAACCATAAACAAGGGAAGCAATATATTATATATATGGTGCTCCCATTCCTTTTACTACAACATTATTTCTACAATGGGTTAGTTGAGAAAAAAACATCAGATTTCGTAAAGCTACAGTAGTTAGGGTGACTAAGAAATAACTAAACCAATGAATACAGCAATACCACAACTAAAAATCAACAATTCGCAACCTTTATGGGTCCAGCAAACCATATCAGATAGAAAGGCTCCAGAAAACATCAAGACTCGATCTGAAACTAACTTGAGAATGGCAAGAAATACAACAGCAAAACTAATTGCTAGTACGGTGAGCTCCTTTTTTTCCAAATATGCTTGCTGACTTGCAACCTTTTCAACATCCAATCTGGAAAGCAAGTTTTAAACCAAGAAGGTAAACGCAGCGTCAAACGCTAGACATGGTAGGTAGGTGGATAGAAATGGTCTGAAGTATGTCTAGAAAATAAAGGCTAGGTACAAGAAAAGGGGCACAATTATCCACAAAAGAGCAGAACAAGATGCTATCTAACCAATCAAAACTCAGCTAGTATAATTCAAAGTTGTCGCAGTAGTTCAAATTTTGTATTAGTACATGTGATTACTCTAGAATTTTAAAGAGCCTTGGATACCCCCAAAGATCTCAAACCAAATATACTTTAAGGTTCTCTGTATACCAAAATAAAAGCATCATTTTTTCTCAAAAATATAAGCATCCAAATCATTCTAGTATCTGAAGCTTCCTCCATATGCCCAACTATTACGAAAAAAATCTTAAACTCATAAAAATCAAGAATACGCTATCAATACATGATTGTTAAACTTTCCAAGATCAGATATATAAAATCTCGTGACTTTGTTCAACTCATCATTATATTTACAAAATATTTGGCATACACATCATTTTAGGCTTTCGGATGAAAACTTAGTCGCATACTTGTCCTTCAACCAAGTACAATCTGAACACGCATTTTTACTTTTTACTGTTATCTCATACCAAATATGCGAGACTTGGTTTTAAGACGAGTGTGGAGATGGCCATAGAGGAATCAGAGATTCTTCAAGACAATGAGATAAAAAAAAATTATCCTAACCATGTGAAGTCAGTCTATTAGATTTTTAGGACTCAGCGGCATCTATAGAAGTAAGAAGAGCCTTGCTATTTGACAACCAAAAGTGTCCAAACAATTGCAAACAATAAAGAAACACAGAGCCTTGTAAATTTAAACAATCATGAAATAAAGTGAAAATATATGGATTAAAAAGTTTAGAAAATTTGACAATGTGTATTTTTTTACATACCTCAGCATAACATTTTCTCTGACCAGTAAATCCAGCTGGGATGAGACAACACTTTTCCACAACTCCGTGTCAGTAATTTCTTTCTCCTGGAAAAAAAAGTACAAAAAGAAAATATGAATTTAGTAAGAATTAATTATGTGCGGAAGTCCAACCTGTAAGAACAATGCATAGATTTCACATACCATAGCCTCTTTCCATTCCAAGACATCCTTGATTTCAGCTCTGCTTTTCTCCAAAATCTTTGAATATTTCATAATCTCTTTATCCAACTCAGGCAGAATATTTGCTTGTATTTTGTTCAATTCCTTGATGTATTCCTCCAGCACAGATAAGTTCAGCTCAAGCGATCTTACCTTCTGCATTAATATCTTTAGAACAGCATCACCGTGTATTCTCCCATTTGGCTGTTGTCTAACTTTTACTATTGGATCGGGAATGCTGCTCACTGTCACTTGAACTTTTGGTGCATCAATGGTAATCTTGTGTCCATCAACGACACCTTCTATCCCTTTATTGACAGCCTCAACCACATCTCTAACTTCACCGACAGCTTTTCCAACACTGACGCCTGGTTCTGGTTTTAAAGATGGTGTTGCAGTTGAATTAGGATTTGGCAATTTAGTGGAAGCAACTTCCTCAGATTTCACAATGAGATCTTCAAGCATCCGTTCAATTGCATCATCTCCATATACCTCTACAAGACTTAATGTGCAGTAAAATTCCGACCCATAATGACTAAGCAAATTCAGCTTCAAGTATCTAACCCATTTTGGTTCAGGCAGCTTAAAACTTTGAGCATGCTTAACATTTGCAGCAACAAAATTCCCCAGTGGGTACCACGTCTCACTTGGATAAATCAAACTCCCAAACAACTCAAATTGCTTGAAGTTAGAAGAATAGTGTTCAAAATTTGCAATTTTGACAGCATCGACCAGGGTTTCCTCTGCAAGCTCAATTATAACAAATTTCCCCAACAGAACAAGGATTTCTCAGATATTTATCATGATCCTTCCCCAATATGTTGGTTGCTCCTTTTGCTTCCTTGTTGTGAGCCACCACCTTTGCACCCTTAGATGCAGCCGCATAGTTGTATTCTGTCCCATCAGGCTCTCAAGCCTGTGGGTAATATTATTAGCAGATTAGGTGTAGATACTTTTTCTGGCTTTGTGATGTTTCTGAACTCATCCAAATTGAGATAAGTTTGATATGTTCTCTCATTTTGTAAATGTTCTGGTTTCTCTTTCTTACATTCATCTTGATGTTGCATGTCGCACACTAGGGCACTGTAACCTAAAGCACTCCAAACTACATCCTCCAATGCATTTGCTTTTTTAACCGAGTACTCAGGATTTGCATTGTGATTATCACGAGCACTAGATTCATTTAAATTCATAGACACGTTAAGCGCTAAAACTAAGTCATTTGTATGATTCTTGTCTCCATTTTCAACAAATGTGTATGCACTATTGGAAAACTTATCAGAAGAAACGCTAGAGTTACTCATGCTCTGATTATAGACATGTACATTCCCTGCATAGAATAAATGCAACCCAATACAATAAATTTATAAGAACTAACAAAGAAATTGAACCAGTTGACAAGCAGCTGTAGCTACTAGTTAATATTAATGCACAAAATAAAATCCAACATGTGCATAAGATGCAATAGCTCCAGTCTCATCACTGAATTAACTAAAATCATGAATAAAGTTATACAGTTAATTCCTCTAATGTGATTTATCAATAATGGTTTTGACATCAATTTCATAAATTTCTTCAAACCCTGACCATTTACCTAAGTAGAGAAATTTTGCTACAAATTCAGGACACAGAGACAAAAGGGTCCAAATAATGCGCTGAAAAATATGCCAAATTCACCAAACTACACGTAAGCCATGAACACCAAGAAAAAGCTAACATTTTAAATAAATACATAAAAAAAAGAAGGAAATAATTCAAATCCACTGAAAAATAAAAGGGCCTTCTAAATTTCAACATATTGAAGTGAAGAAGAAAAGGGAAATGTTCAAAATCAAAAATTTAAGAAATGGGAATAAAAAAGAGCAGAAATAAATGAAAGAGAGAATATTACCTCCATTGCCATGGGTGAGGCCAAATTTAGAATAGAACGACAAAACAAGAAACCAAAATGAGATCATCAAAGGTAGTGAAAGCTCAATGAAGCTCTTTCCATTGTTGATATTGATGATTTTCTTAGCGCCTTTCCTTTTGGATTTGACATTTATGGAATCATCATTTTGGGTTTTCTTCATCTCTTATCATTTGCCAAGTCTAATTTGCGCCGACGGCTAACTGTTTAATCACCATAATCAATGCTAGAATACAATTACGGAGCTGAGAGTCCTGGTCCGGTGGCTTTTCTCTTTTCTCCGAAAGGCTTGGTTTGGTGTCTTCGTGTTTTTTGGGGTTCAGTTATATGGGTCTTTCATCTTTGTGGCAAATTATAGCTCATCCTTCCCAAACTATCGGAATGTTTAATTACTTCATATAATCTCCGTACTCCACTATTTTTCTGTTTATCCATAAACAAACTAATAGTATTATTTTTTAGGGCATCCACAAAAAAAATATATATTATTTTCATAATAAAAGTGTCACTATAGATCTTATAACGATGATTTTTATCGTTGCTATACATCTACAACAACACTTTTAATAAAAATAATAAAAAAAATATTATGAATTTAATCATTTTCATTTTTATTATTATTTACTTGTCAAATGTTTTATATAATATTTTTAAGGATTCTTCCTAATTAAATTACACTTGATTCTTTGATAAGTTATATTCTTACGGTAAATAGTTTATGAGGAATCACCCGTATTACAATTAAAAAGGGGTCCCCGAAACCTAAAAGGATTTAATTAAATATATTATTTAAAACATTATATACATTTAAAATTATCGATTATATTTTGATGTAAAAATGTGGTGTTACCACATATCCACTCAAAAAATAATAATTCATCATATTTTTGATGGTAATCTTAATATGTTACTGAAGTGAAAAAAATTATCCCAGATATTGAAATTATTTAATTCAAATGTAAAATGTAATATAAATATACTTCACTCTAAAAAAAAACCTCCCCCCTCGCCCCCCATCCCCCATCCCCCATCCCCCATCCCCCATTTCATTTTATTTGATTGTTGTTGATTTTGTCTAACAATTTTTAATCTCAAATGTTAGGGATTATAATATCAAATAAAACATGTTATTAAATAATCTCTCATCTTAAGCTATTTTGTAATTTTAGGACTAATAGTCTCTAACTCAAATTTAAAAATAAACAAAACACTTGGGATTAATAGTCTTACCCCAAGTGTAATCCAAACAAACATGGTCAAAGGGTAAATTTTATTTCTGAAATTTTATCATTTTACCATCTTTTCACTTAATCACATATTGTTTTGAAAAACTACACTTAAACATTTGAGATTTTGAGGTGAAATAAAAAAGTTGTATTTTCCTTCTAAACTAATTGTATGTGCAGATAAACTCGTCTAAGGAGTGTAATGCATTGTTCTATCGGACAAATAAGGTTATAATTTGTTTAATAAACCCCCACCATGTACATTGGATATAAAACTCTCACTTTCTTACATTTGTTCACACTTGGTAGTTCTTTTCTACTATTTAGAACATTTGTAGTTTCTCTCTAACTTTGATCAAAAATATTAATTCATCGTATTTACAAGTAAGGTATGTAGATCAACTAATTTCTTCTCGAATTTTACTTTATTTTCATAAATTTATTGTTGTTATTCAATTTAAAAGTAACCTACAATGTGTTTCTTAAAATGTGTCATCCCTTCTTTCCCATGTTTATGTGAATTAAGAGCAATGTCTTTCCTCAAGCAATAATGTAAGATGGAATAATGGTGACTTTTGTTACATACCTAAGATATGTAGGTGTGAAAAGAATGCATCTATAAGAATTGTCGACTCGAACAAACCATAAAAGAACAAGTTGTATTTTATATATGATGACTGTGACTTTTGGGCATGGTGTTTGCCTTCTACAACAAGCTCAAGTGGGACAATGACTGGCACTAATTCAGTTATTGTATTTTGTATTTTGAATTTTGTTATTTGTAATTGTTTGAGCTATTAAGCTATTGTATCAAGATATATATATTTTTTCATTACTTGGGGTATGCCCCTTGTAAACATGTAAATTGTGATTATAATATTTATGAAATGAAATTCAATTTTTATATTCATCAATTTAGTTCAGCCTTAAAGTTTTTTATGCGTGACATACTTTTTTGAATGTTTGGTAATATGTAGTGTCTACTGTGGATATGGTTGCTTATATGTTTATATTAAGTGCATGAAACCATGATCAAGTGCATAATTATTTTTATAAAAACAATATCTCATATGTAGAATTTCTCACATGGTTAAAATGACAATGTAGAGTGACTACTCTACAATACTAGATCTCAGTGTAGAAACGTAGAGTTAGTCATTCTATGATCTGATAATTCACCCTACGTTTCAGTTTACGTATATTAATTTATTTTTTGACAAATCTTGGCATTTTTTAAATTAAACTCTATTTCTCTAAATGATTTTTGTTAAAAATATTTATTTAAATTTAAAAATAAAATATTAGAGTATACAATTTTAAAAAAAATAAGTGTTACAATAGTAGAGTAGTTATGCGATAGTAGACTAACTCTGTTATAGTAAATGTTGAAGTCGCTCTAAACTATACAATCGTTAAGTCATTACTCTACGTTCTAAGTCATGGCTCTACGATCGTTTAGTCATTATTTTATGATCGTTAATTCGTTATTATACGATTTAAGTCATTACTATACGATCGTTGAGTCATTACTCTACGATTGTTGAGTCATTAATTACTCTACGATCCAAGTGATGATATAGAGTAATTTGTTTTGTGAAAAAGCTCTACAATGAAATATTATTTTCTGTTAATTTATATATTTCAATTTTCAACCAGTGTACAAGTAAAAATGATAAATAATTGACTAGGGCAAATAAACAACAACATCCAATGTCTAAAAATAAAGAAGATGCCATTGACAACAAAAACATGAAACTTCATTCAATTAACCAAAAGTTTGGTCACAATTTTTTACATATCAAATGTTTGGGCAAAAATACTCAAGTGACAAAAAATACCAAATCGTACTAGAAGGCTGATTATATCCAAATATTTGACCATGTCAAAGTGTATCCAAAATACTTTGTCATATCAATTGTACCCAAAATACTAAATTGACCGTATAAACTGTACCAAAACTACTTATCTGGTCATATTAAGCTATACAAAAAATAGTAACTATACAAAAAATATCAAATGTAGTAGTAATCAACATTTAGATAACACTAGACTATCAAAAGTCATAAATGACCCTAGGTAAAATCAAATCCTTAATCCCTTCTTCCTGTCTTTTTTGGTGAAATTAATCTGCCCTTAGATATTAACTTCCTCAAGGCTGGTTTGTTCTTGATGTTGGTTTTGGTAGGTTGAACTTGACATAAGGTTGAACTTGACATAAGGTGAGCTTGACATAAGGTGAGAACAAAAAACTACTCGTATCAACTACTCATTAACTCTAAGAACCAATTTTTATCACGAAAAACCCCAAGAGCACCCTAAATCACCATACAATCCACTAAAATGTGAAGAAGATTCGATAGAAACCTAAAATCGCATTGAAATCGCCTAATTTCACTATATCCAAACCCTAGATCCCAAGACACAGCTAAGCCTCATTTCTGTCTTTTTTTAATTTATATACGAACTTTAGCTATTTAAAGTCACGATGTTAACATAGAAAATACTTTTTCACTTCACTTCACTTCAAAACTTTAGGTGTTTATGTGTAGCTTTTTAAACAACAGATGGTTAAGTGGAAAAATATTAAAACCTCATATAATGAAGTAAAATTTACCCTTATTTATATATGTATATTTTTAATATTTTAAAAATAAAGGTATACTTAATATATTTTTTATATAACAGGTCAACTATCTATGAAAATTGATATTTTACTGATATTTTTGATATTTTTACATAAAAATAATCTACATCAATTATTTTTATATAAAAATATCATTTTCTGTTACGAATTTATCAATTTTCAATATCTATATATCTATCTAATTATAAAGTTGAAGGAAAAATTTGACCATTAATTTAGTGTAAATAAAATTGTAAAATTGTGAAAGACTCTTTCGTTCACTTTTTTCTTTCCCGCATAACTGATAGCACTCAGTCATGGACCAATAACCATAAGAAGGTAACTTTTTCAATATTTTTCTCCACCCAAATTGACGGACAGTACTCAGTAGGTCACGGACAGAGCTGTTCCTGCACAGAGAGAAACTCTGAGAAGCGAACGGTGGAATCACCGATTTAGACTGCAGCATCATAATCTCAACGAATCGTGAAGTAAGTTTCTCTCTTTTATTCTTTTTTTTCTTTGCGTATTTGTCTCTCTCTCTTTTTTCCATTTTGAAACAGATGTGTAGTACTCAATTTGAACACTATCAGTCTATGCACACAATTTTAACATAAATTACTTGATACTAGAACACAAAAACGATCGATTTCGAAAGTGTTCGAATTATAATTTTTAGCTAAATTGGAATCAATTCCGCTCTCTGTTCGACAATTCGATTGCGTGAGTTAGGTTTTAAAGTATTTTAGGTGTCAGGAATTATGGATTGAATTGCTTACATTGATCAGTACCTTGCGAAATGGATATGGATGATATGTTAGAGATATTGAAGACTGAATTGCAGCGGTTGTTGAAGAAAGGAGAAGAATGGATTCAACAGCTACCTATCAAAACTGAATGGATTGAACAGCTGCCTATCAAAAAAGAATGGATTCAACAGATACCTGCATCTCAGCTTTATGCGGCAATTGGCGCTGTGCTTGTCACCATCTTTTTCCTCTTTATTGGTGTGCTATTTCCTCCTTATTCAAGCTTGCATTGTCTTTGGAATTTATGGCTAATTTATTTTGGACATTGTTTGTCAATTTTGAGTAATATTCAATGTTGGTTGTTCAGGTTTTAGAATTTTCTAAATACAACATGCAGAATTCTCTAATCTAAACACACCCGTGATTGAATTTGAATTGTTAAGTAATGGGTTCAGCAGGCTAGTTTTTGTTTGTAGCAAATTAGGTTTACTATGTTATTAAGGGTAGTGCTTAAATGTTACATTATTATTAATGCTGCAATTGAAGTATATTTTACATTATAATAAGCATTTCTTACAAGTAAAAGCACCTTATTTTTGCTTTGCGAACCCCTGGATAATAAACAGCCAGTGTAATATTCAGTGCAACGATTGACGAAAAAAATCCTATTTGAGAAAACTATAAAGTAGAAAATACTGCTGTATTGACTGTTTGCCACCTGTTAAATAGCTCATCAGGCCCTTAATCTTAAAAGAAACCTACTAGTATATTCTTATAGGAAAGAAACCTACTAGTAGTCCATATTACAAGAATAGCTCTAAATTCTAATTGGGATATAGTGATGTGAGTGAACACGTGTGAAATAGTAGACAGGTGTTGGGAAAAATTCCTAGATTAGTCTTAGTTAGACTTGTAGTAAGAATGTACTTGCTAACAATGTAGCAGGTGCTGAAATAATAATGTCAATTAGCTAATAAGTTTAGAAAGGACAATTGCAGCTGATTCCCAATGCGGAATAGAAGAATTTATGGCTTTTGAAAGCCAAATTTTACAATTTGTTCTTTTATAAGTACTAACTCAAAAAAGATGATGAAACAACAATTTGATAATAAGAAAGTCAAAGTTAGCTTGAAAAGTATATTGCCAAAAAATGTTTCCCTTGGAATTTATTAATACGCATGAGAAAGAGAAGCTCAAATTTCCTTTAAATGAACCATGGTTGAGTAGACAACCATACAGATTCTTCCTGACAGCAAAGTAGTTGAGGCCTGCGGGTAGATGATATGATAAAAATATGTAATTGCAAGTACACAATGTCAAATTGAAGAATCGAACCCATAGAGATTAGATTAATTTTAATGTATCCTTAATATCTATTTCAGTGTCAAATTAAAGAATCGAACCCATAGAGACTAGATTAATTTTAATGTATCCTTAATATCTATTTCAGACAAATTAAAAATAAAAATTGAGAATCGATTAACTATAATTAAACTAGCTAATAATAAGGAAGCAATCTAGGAATCTGAATCTATTAAACAATAAACATAATAAATAATCCAATCTTTTCTATTTTTATAACTTAACTATGATTTTGATCTCCTTCCCTTTAATTTTGTAATTTTATAATTAATATGGGCAAACATAGACAATGAAAATTTAAGAATTAACTATAACCATCAAAATTTCTTCGAGCAAGTATGAATTATGAAAAACTCATAACTTAACAATAATCTATCAAAACCTCTTAATTAATTTAAAATCACATAAGAACTATAAAAACGAAGGTATTTTAATAACGAAACATGATGGCGAAATCAATTAAACTTAAAAGAATGAATAATAAAGAGATAACAAAATATTATCATGAATAATTATTTAATTTCATCTTCATCCTAGATTAAAAAAATTAACTAGATATAAAAAAGAATAAATGAACTAAAATAAAGAAGTGAAGAAGATTAAAAATAAATAAGAAAACTCCATTTATTAAGGATCATCCAACGAACGTACAATAAAGAAATAATTTAATCTTACTCCTAGTCCTAGTCCTAACCTAAACTAATCTAATACATAAAAAATACCTAATTATTTTCCCTATTTATAGGCATAAGACATTAATTATTTCCATGTAGGTTTCAACTTCTCAAAGATATCTATGAACTTTCTTTTTTCTTACTGGATTTGACTTGCACACCAAGATTGTTCCACCTCCTTCATTCTCGTTGTAGGATTCTTCTTGGATATTCCTTACATGAATAAGAACATTAAATATTGTTTGATTACCAAGATTTTGACTTTATTGCAACAAAATATTAAATCCTACAAAACAAAATAAAACATATTAATTTAATAAACTAATATAATTAAAATGACAAAATTGGGAATAATAAAATGTATGAATTATGCGTCTATCAGTAGACAACCACCGCACTATAAAAGAAGTGGTTGATTATAGTCCAAGCCTGAATAATCAAAAATGTGTTGGAATGGTAATGTTTATTGCTGGTAAAGAGGGGTATGCTCACCAAGTAGTTGTTCCATAACAGAAGGGGTTCTCTAGTGAAAACAAATGAAGTGTATGCAATGTGGTAAGGTAGCAAAATAATTATGGTTATGCTCTAAGATGATGGTGTTTTTTTTCCCAGGGCGGGGAGGGATGAGGGTTGGGTTAGGTTGGTGGAGTGATTAGGAAGAGATTTGACTTCTCATTCTGACATTTTATGTATAGTTGGCCTGAGATGTTTCATGTTCTTTGATCATTCTCAGTATTTTGTTTCCAGAAGAAGGTCAGAATATTGACTTCTGTTTACTTGTTTTGTACCACTCAATTACTTTGCAGTTCGCTTGTTCAAGCGCAAGACATCTAATACCATTGTGCTTACTGGGCTTAGTGGAAGTGGAAAAACTGTTCTTTTTTATCAGGTAAGCACTTGCAACAATGGTTTCCTCACTTAATATTGGTCATTGCATTTTTTTCCCTCCTAAAGAAAATATGTAATCCCACTCATGTAATGATTTTAGGTCAGTATTTAGGGAATATCAGCAAATTACATTGCATGAACCATTTTTGGAAGTGGTCCCTGATACTCTGGTGACTGTTCTCTCTGACACGTCCATGTTTTTATGTGCAATTGTATATTACCTTAAGTTTCAATGTTGAATTTTGCTGCCCAGACTGATAATGCCTTCAACTATTGGGATACATTTAGTTTAGTATAGATTGAAGTTGAAGATCCAAAGTCTATATCAACAATTCTTGAAACTAATTTTTATTATGTTTAATTTCTTCTTTTGTCTGGTAATTATCTGTGTTGCGTTGGTGTACGCACTGCTATATATTTCATGCAGAAAGTCCTGATATGAGCCTTATATATTTCTAAACTCACTATCATGACATGATATGATGCCGTGCTAGCTTCGAGATGGCTCTTCTCATCAGGGTACTGTGACATCTATGGAACCAAATGAGGGCAGTTTTGTGCTACACTCGGAGACCACCAAGGTAAAATATTTCACTTCAGTATTCTGAGACATACATGAGAACAAGCATTCTCAGTTAGTTATAGGCATCTCAATTCAAATGTGGCTTCATCTTACTTATAAAATCAGAATGTAAAATATATTCTCCTCCACTGGCGTGTGAGTCTAGTACTGGATGTATGGTAGGCAATATTGGTACATTTTCACATTATGTCATCAACTTTTACAGTGCGACAGTATTAGTTTACAGGGTTATCTCATTTCTGTGTCATTGGCAGAAGGGCAAGATAAAGCCTGTTCACTTGGTTGATGTTCCTGGGCACTCTCGTCTTCAAACAAAACTGGATGACTTCTTGCCTCAAGCAGCTGGAGTGATTTTTGTGGTGGATGCTGTTGAATTCTTACCGAAATCCCGTGCTGTTTCTGAGTATGTACCAACTATGACATCTTGTTTGAATGCAAGAATGCATGTAAATACAAATGACATTATCGATTTAAATTACAATTCTGGTTGTAACATGTTCTATTGTTTTTATGTGCAAAAGGTACCTGTATGACATTCTGACAAAGGCTAGTGTAGTCAAGAAAAATATACCGGTACTCATCCTATGCAACAAAGTGGATAAGGTTACTGCACATACCAAGGAGTTTATCAGAAAACAACTGGAGAAGGAAATGTATGATTTACTTGTATATCTGAATCAGACATTTATAATAATTTCATTGCAGAGAATAATATTTACATACTGAGATCTCTTTCCACCATTGCTTTTAGAGTATAATTTTGATTAAGGTCTTACGCAACCACTTTATATGTCTTTGTCGCAGCCATTTTAAGAAAAGCCTGTTGAATTGGACTTGTTGAACTAAATTTTCAACTTAGCATATAGTTACTAAATATTATGTTACATTAGTGGTGCTTATCAGTATGCAGCATGTTGTAGTCATCATAGCTTGTTGTGATTCTAGTGAAGTTTAGGATTATCATGTCTAATTTTTTTTAACCTGTAGTATCTGATTTGATTCCGCTCTTTTGTGATGCAGTGACAAGCTGCGGGCATCAAGAACTGCTGTGTCAGCAGCAGATGTTACTAATGAGTTCACACTCGGGGTTCCTGGAGAAGCATTTGCTTTCTCTCATTGCCGTAACAAAGTGACTGTTGCAGAAGCTTCTGGCGTGACTGGTAAAATATCTCAGCTGGAGCAATTCATCCGAGAACGTGTAAAGCCTTGAGGGAATATTCCTCTTTTTTCTTCCATATTTTGACGTAATCAATATTAAACTCGAGATTTAAAACTTGGTGAAATCAATCAATTTAAACGGCCGCCGTGTTTCAAGAGTTGACTTTTTGTAATTTTGACTTTAAAATAGTAGTATTTGGTTACCTTTTACCCGTGGTTTGCTTCGCTTGCTTGCATGGAAATGGACCCACAATAATCTTGGTCAAATTCCTGGGAATTTAAATATGTACCAGTTCCATTATGTTGTTGATTAGTTAGTACTTAGTACTAATATTTAGTTCAAATTAAATATTTAGTTAGGTCTATTTTAAAGTCAGTTGGATCCTGATTTGGTTTTGTTTATTGAATTATTACCAAATTATGTAAGCAAATGCAAATTATTGTGTCAAGAGCATAAAATACTGAATTATTAAAAGCATCTATCTAGAATAATTAGTCAATGATCCAATTATCTGTTCTATTATACTCCATAGTATAAGTATTTTGTTTCTGTTCTAAAATTTATTATGATCAAGTTTAAATTTATTATAATAAAAAAATCAAGTCAAAAAATATTTTTAAATTATAATTAATTAATAGAGAGATATGCACGTTGATAAGATCTTCACGTTAAATTGAGAATACATTTTTTTATGGATGGCATTGGTATTTGGTGTGTAAAATCATTAGTCAACTCCATTTAAAACTATTTTAGGTGTATAATCCACAGGAATGAATGAATGGATGCATGCATACAAATTCACGGACATGGGATCACATTTTACATCAAGATAGATGAACTTAGACGTTGATTTTTTTTGATAATTTTATATTAGTAATTTTAATAAAGCCAAAAAGTTAATAATAATAACTGTCTTTTTAGAAAAAAAAAATTGTTTTAATTTATTTGTAGTTTACAATTTTCTAGGAGAATAAATTATTTATTTTCCTATATCATCCATAACTTCTCTCATCGTCTCCAAAGAAATTTTCATTGATTAATTTTTAACTTCACATTTTGAAATTTCATATAAATTTTAATTTTAAATGATAGTATTAAATAGTTTTTTATTATAGCCAAAAAGTATTATTATGGAATGGAGATAGTATTATATTATTATTATAGTTGGGTCTTGGGATACAAAACATTACTATATTATAAGAATAATTTTAATATTTATATCATTATGAATATGATGCCGCCCACTGCTACTAGTCTTAATTATGAACGCACAGACTTTGAGCCTGCTCTGGAATATCACACAAACAGCATATATATATATATATATATATATAAAAAAAATAGGACATACTTTTAAGATTGACCTCACACCCCCACCCCCACCACCACCACCACACCGCCACCAGTACTCCGCCGCCGCCACCTTAGCAAACAGGTTAGTTCTTAGCATGTGATATAAACTTGGGTCAATTTTTTTCTGGCTTCTCATCCATCATGATGTTTTTGGTGCTTGCTTTTGTGATGGTCAATGCACTAATTGGGATTATTAGTTATCTAGAAAAAAGCTGAAATGTTTCAAGTATAAAGTAAATGTTTCAACATAGAAAAAGTTTCAGAAAATACTTATATAATTCAGGGGATGTTTACAGCTTATTACCAAAAGTAACCTTTCAAAAATTAAAAAGAACAAATCTTTACAAGTTCATGGTGGATCAAAATCTAGATGTTTCTAACTGAATTGAAAAAAGCATGTTATTTTATATTGAAATTGCCTGAACTAGAAGTTAGTGCTTCTCTTTGTTCATAAGATATTTGCTTTATGTATGCTGGACAAGCACTTCAACATCAATCATTGATTAGTTTAGTCTTCAAATTTCACTAGAGGGGAAGGTATATTGCCATCTAAGTCATCAATCTGGTTACTCTGTAGGTTTGCCACTGCCTAATCATGGGCCCAAATGTTGGAATCACCTAATTAAGTCTTTTTCAACTGAGACACCCTTTAAATTGTTGCTCATTGTAGTTAAAATTTACAATAACTGAAATGGATTCATGAGGCACAGCACAAGTACACTCTTCCCTGAGCCAAAAGCTCAAAAAAAACATATTTCTTTTATCCGATTTTTCCTCGCTTTCTTTTGAAATAAAAGGAAGAATTTTCTTGCTTGAAACTGGAAGTTTTACCAAACATTAGGGTTCATGTTAAACACTTGCTCAGTATACAAATTTATTTATTTACATCTTGATGCAATTTTGTTCTCTTAGGTACTAGAAAGTGCATTTGCATCATTGAGCTTCTATACAGATGTCTTTCATACTGGGCTGCTTTTCTTCGAAGAAAGATGGACTTAAACCACTGTCTAAGGAGCGGGCCATTCTTGCTTCCGAAACAACTTGTGAGTAGACAATCAAATAGTTAACAAGAAACTTTTTAGTAGACCACTTAAATTTGAGGCAATGAGGTATTCCTAAGTATGACATTTCTATACTTCTAGATTGGGTCAAAAGAGTTCAATAGCTCGACTAGTTTGAAGCTTTGAATGACCAAAAATTAAAACTTTTTCATGCGAAAAAGTTCTTCTAACTCATTCATTCCTCCATGTGGTTGCATATAGTTGTCTACGGATTAACTGGCTGAGAAATATCAGATATGTCTGAACTCAACAAGGACTAGGATCCCACTTAAAGCCTTCGCCATTTTTATTAGGATTGTATTATATACGCATTACATCTCTACTCATTGCCTTACGTACCTATTCTCCCTGAGAATTGAGATTTCTCTAGTCCTTGGAATGCTGAATTTTGATCTTGAACATGATGAATGGCTAAACAATTTTTCTTGAAAAGAATTCGACGCCTAACAAATTCTAAATCTTGTTCTTGCTCGTTGCTACAGTATGTATGAGAACAAAAATCACAAATTTGAGGTATCTCACTTGTCTTAATATGATTATTTTATGTACTCTGCTATAGATGTTCTCAACCCTTCTCTAGTGTAAAATACTCGTCAGATTCTGAAGCAATTCTTTTTTATTTGAAGTTACTGTAAATGAAATTGAAGCTTTGTATGACCTGTACAAGAAACTGAGCAGTTCCATAATCAATGATGGACTTATTCACAAGGTATCTTAACCTAATTACAGTTATGAAGTTTGTGAGAAACTGTTGAAGACTGAAAGTCTAAAATCTGTAGTTTGACGTTATGATATATGATTCTTAAGATATTATTTTAGGCTTTCAGCAGTGTATATGTACTGACATGTGCGGTTTTTCTAACTTGGTAATCTCTTTGCTTTTCGATGAACAGGAAGAGTTCCAGCTCGCACTTTTCAGTAATAGCACCAACCATAATTTCTTTGCAGACAGAGTGAGTTAAAGATTTGCCTCAATTATCCATATCACTGTTTTTATGATATCCGCGATTTATATACTATAAGGCTTCATATTTCACAAATATGGAGTAGTTTGTTATTTTAAGCAGGAACTGTACATTTTTAACTTTTCTATAGGCTAGCAGCAGAATCAATCAATAGTTTTACATACTTCGTTACTAAATGGATCACGCTGCATTTACGATAGTTCTTAACTGTCTGATGCTTGAAAGTCCTTATGATCTTGTATTCCCTAAATATAAACTTTTTGATTATCCCTTTATTGCAGTTGTTTGATTTGTTTGACATAAAGCGTAATGGAGTTATTGAATTTGGAGAATTTGTTCGGTCACTAAGCATCTTCCATCCTAGTGCTCCTGAAGCAGACAAAATTGCATGTAAGAGATGCACAATTATGAGGTTTCTTGTGTTCCTCCCTCTCTTCTTTTTCAATTTGCTTTTTTTTTTAATGTATTTTTTTTGTTCCTAAATGATCCTGTATTATGTTTTCAACAATTGTCACCGCCTCCATCACTACCACACATATGTAAGCTACTAACACGGAAGACACTTCTTGCAGTTTTGTTTAGATTGTACGATCTGAGGAACACTGGCTACATAGAGCGAGAAGAGGTGAGTATATTGGCAATGTTAGCTTTTCCCTAATATTCATCTCATACATTTTATGGCATATGTGGCTTACACCAATTTTAGATATAAACAACTGGTGCTTATATATAAGGAAGCACCTCTTTCTAATATATTAAGCCTTCTAAATTGTATTGTTGCTCAATAACTCATAGTCAGCAGTATTGGTACTGGACAAAATGCATTCATAATCTGGATATCAATAACAATTAACACTTTAGAAAGTCCATTTCCATGGTTTTCCCAGGCATTACATATAAGATATGCTAGGGGGTAAATCTATATATTGATTTATGGTGTTTATCAGAGGAGACCATCACATTCCTATAGAAATTAAGTTTACATGTAATCGTCGGTGTAATCCCTGGTTTTCGCCTTTCATCTTCCTTTTAATTCATATTGCTTCTTACTTCCATCTTACAAAGACTTCATTTATGCGAATATGATTTCTGAATCCCTTTCCTTGTGCATAATAAAGTTGAAGGTGATGGTATTGGAGCTTTTGAGAGAATCAGATTTGACACTTCCGGATGATGCCGTGGAAGCAATTCTGGACAAGGTGGTGACTATAACTATTAGTATCATTTGGCAATGATTCATCTTTTATGTGAAATTAATTTATGCATATATGTCTTTAGACCATTTTGGAGGCAGATCTGAAAGGAGACGGGAGGATCGACCTGGAAGAGTGGAAGGATTTTGTTACAAGGAATCCATCTATCATAAAGAATATGACTCTTCCACTTTTAAGGTGAGACATACAAAAGTTCTATTCCTATGGTCAGATTTTATTTGGTGCCGTTGTAAAATGCTGGTCACTAGTAGTATATCATAAACTTGTATACTAGAGGTACACTCAATTAAGGTAGTTCTGTTTCCTAGTTTTAGCATACATTATAAAATCTGATATTTGTATATTTTCATTCCGCTGACACTTAAAACTATGCCCATTGAACCAAAAGTGATACTTACCAACTGAGTTGAGTTTGGTTTTCTTTGATATTATGATATATCGAAGTGATTAATGAAACGAACTTCCATATTGCAGGGAAATAACTCAAGCATTTCCAAGCTTCGTGCTGAATACTGATGTTAATGATTCAGAATTACATTCGTACGAGATTACCAGATAGTACCAACCTTTAATTTTGAAGTTCATGAATAAAATATTTCATTCAGATTTTGGGCACTTCAAGTATGCACAGCCAAGATAGAGTTAACTAAGATATGTGAGGAGTTGAGGCACTGCCTGTAAACGGGATCATTATTCAACTGTAACTCTGTTGCTAAATTCTAATTGTAACATGTTTCGCTTGTCTTTCCTGTGGGTTTTATGTAACTAATTACCTTCTTTTTTTTTTGGCGCTTAGTAATAGTAATGGGTTGAATGAAAAGCATGATCCAAGACCCTTCCTTGGATAAAAAAAAAACAAAAAAAAAAACAAGTGTACTGGTGCCTATGGTTAAAAGAATCATAAGCGTACTACATTAACTTCAGGAGTTATACCGAACTTTCTAAATCCATTTTCAATAGAATGATGGCAAAACAAAATGATAGAGGAACTTATCAGACCAAGATATCCATATGCCAATATCCTTGTAAGAATTATCTGCAGCCTTCTGAATAACATCTAAAATAAGTGATTTGTGTCTTCAAACAGGTACTTGCAAACAATATTGAGGATTTAAAGCAGATCAAGGAAATTACATAGTATTTGTAAGTCCGAATATTCCATGTTTTAAAAGAATTACATTAAGGTAGAAGTAGACTTGGGTGTATAACACACTGATTTATACTTAAAAGAGCAACATTCCTTGACATTGAGAGGAATTAAGTCCTCCCAGTACAGAAGAAGTTATTGGTTCTTCAATCATCATATGGAACATAATTTGTTCATCGATTATTTAGCAACCATCAAGACAAAATTACCTGTGTCTTGTTGTCATACCCTAATTTTCTTGCTATGCAATTTTACCAAAACATTACATCTCATAGTTTCATGTAAATTCAGATATTACATGAAACTATGAGAAAAGACAACAAAATAACAGTAAAAAAACTTTGTACCATTATTTGCCAACAAAATCTTTCAAAAAATATGGAATGTTACATCATAAGCTGCTACTTTTCCCTTTCACAAAAATCTATACTGCACTGACCTAATAGCTCAATATGCCACTCTAATCTATACAAGGTTCCTCTCCTTAGGACCATGAAACAACATTTGCGGATCAAAACTTTATCTCAACTATGAACACTTTGGTAGTAACTGAACTTCCTGATTTGATCATTTGACACTCTGAGCCAACATTTCTTGCAAGTTCATGGGGTAGCACATTGTAGTGTGCAGACCAGACCACACATTGTCTGCCAGGATTGCATTCACAGCATCGGTTGGATGAAATTAATCCCACCAGATATGATTGGAAGCATTACTGCAAGCCATTTCAGGCGTCATACACATGATTAAACCCTTATACCTACCTAAACCACAACAAGCGTCCGTTGTGACATTGAAGCCTGAAAAATACATTATTACTTGAATTAGTGCCACTCGACTATACAATAAAATGGGAGGAAAGATTTAGATGATGATCTTACCATAGCGATCAGGAGTCTTTATTATGTCCATAGAACCTTCATAGACATCACAGAAAATAATACTGGCATCAACTAGCTCCTGATTAAGTTCCTCAACCATGTATCTCACAACAAAATTAAACTCCAATATCATGTCATTTATCATCTCAACGCATTCTCCATGCTTACTATGATACTGCCACAAGTAGTAAGGAGCACAACCAATAGGAGCCAGTCCTGCCACCACCACTTTCCTGACTTTTGAATTATACAAATTCTGCATCATCAAGCTTACAGGTTAGGAAATACGACAAACAAGCTCCAAAACAATCAGAACACATGTTATCATAGTGATATAAGATTCGGACACTCACCAAAAATATCATGGAAATTTATAGAGCATGCAGATAAAATATAAGCTATTGGCGCAATAAATGGATGTACAGGTGAAAGAAAAATGAAATTAGAGTTCAGTACTGGGTAATGAAAGTATCACTTTTAACAATTACTATGGTTAGACTGTATCAATCTCTCAAAACAAAATATGTTATGATACAAGCAGAAGAGGCAGCATCTTAATAATGCTGAATGACGATTATTAGATATAAATAGAAGGATTCATAATATCACCTCAATCTCCTGCTTCATTGTCTGTGCTAGGAACTGGTTAAAATTCCAAGGTAGGTACAAAGATTGCACATTGGATACATTGCGGAGATAGTAGTGTATGTAGTCATTAGTTCAATGGAAATGTAAAATATCGAATTTGAGATGAGGTCAGCCGCTGCATCCTCTCCCATGTTCAGTATAAACTGCTGAAAAGTATCTGTGACCTGCTGAATTTGCTGTGTAAAGGATATATGTTGGCCCTATTGAAAATTATAACATCAACAGTTAGTAATGTACCATAACTGTAATCAAAATCACTAAGCTGAGAACTTCATGGTTAGACACCAATACCATATTCGTAATGCCTAATATGATCAAAAGATTACACTGAGAATATACACTGATACTTTATGGCCAGTTGAATAGCAAAGTATGTATTTTGCAAATTTTATTTAGATAAAAGAAAAAAAATGCTTGAACAATGTGGTTCTTATATTAAAACTTACTTGAACTCTTAGAGACATTTTATTAAACAACTTTAAGCAATAGTTAATTGAAACCAGTAACTCAAAAAACACACACACACAAAAAATACAGGTTAATTTATTGATACCCAAGAGCCAAGACTAAGAAGCAGAACAGTAAAATTAATTACCAATTCTGAACCGCTAGTGAAGATAATTCCAGCACCAGCAGAAGCGTAATTCACTCCATGAATCATATCTTCAACAGAGCCAGTCTGCCCAAGATAACTCCGCACAAAGGGAAGTCCAAGACGCAATGCTGATCAATTTAACCAAGAAACATAATTGTAAACATCAAACCAATCAAAAGGAACCATAAAAAAAGAAAATTTCAGAAAATTCAGATTCAACCAAATCAAGAACCCTCATAAACCCAATAAAGCTAAACCCTCAGTCAATGGGTTCTTATTTCTTCTAGAATTTCATACATTTTGTAAGAAACCAAACTGAAATTGAAGAAATACCAAGATAATCGACAGGGATTCTTCCGTTACAAAAACGACCAGTGGGCTGGTGGGTATCGAAATCTCGTCCGTAGGGAAGTCGATCAGCACGAGATAAGGTGCCGAGGAAATTGTTGGTTCCGCAGTCAACAGAGGAATCGCCGATTACGAACAGGGCAGGAACCAGAGGAAGGGAATTCGTTGGGTTTGGAGCGATCGAGAGACTTCTTGGTTCGGGTGAAGAAATTTTGTGGCTACTGAAAATGTTGAGGAGATCTGGATAGGCTTCGATATTGTTGAGTTCCTGAGAGTATTCAAGAGCGCTAATTGCTTGTAAGAACATGGTGGAGATGAAGATGAAGAGGGTGAAGAATGCAGAGGAATCCATTGAAGTGCTTTCGGGAGAGGAGAGAGAAAGATGAATGTATTGGCGGGTAATAGGACGGTTTGAATTAAGACTGAAACTCCAAAAAGCCCTTATAATAATAATAATAGAGCAAGAGTATTTTAAACCGCCCCTTCAATTACTTTGAGATACTCAAATAGGTGAATCAGATTATAAAAAATCTCTCTAACAACCTCTTTAAACTGCTACGTAGGTCAACAAACATTCTTCCCATTCTTCAAATCTGCAACCTCCTTCTCACCCTTTAAATTTGTAATTAAAGGCTAAAAATATTTATTACGCTTGAGTTTGATGTATAACTCATTAAATTGAAAAGACTGATGAGACACAAAATATAAAAGTAGCAAATAATACTCTTTAAATTACTACGTAGGTCAACAAACATCAATTTGAAGAGTTTGTTTTGCTATTACTCTTGAAGATGCTCTAATGCTACATACACAAATTATTCTACAAAAATTTTACAAAATAATAATAATAGAATAATGATACAGACACAAATTGTTCTATAAATATTGTGACACCTCAGCTTATTGATAAACAAATTGCTTCAATGTAGTTTTCGCTCCCACATAAATAACATAAATAATTGAGGTAGAGTATGCCATATTAACAATTTATAAAATATTTATAAAATAATTTGTATGTGTAGAATTATTCATAATAATGTCACATACGACCAGACCAAACCAAAAAGAAGAAAAATAAAATGTTTTTGCCTTTAAATCATTTTATTTTAGGAAATATTGGTCTTAATTTTTCGGTATTGCAAATGTATTCGGACAAATACATATATATAGGGATTGTTTATTTTATTTATTATTTTTATGGTAACACTAAAAGAGCAAATGTAATGATTAATTGTGCATTCTCAAGAATATTTCAAAAGTTATGCATGTGATCCAAATTATTACTATAACACAATTAATATAGAGCAAATCGTAATACTAATGGTTGATTGAAATGTTTAGTACTCCATTGATAAGTAATTAATGTGACCCAAATATTTAAGTAGACAATTGTAAACATGTTATGCAGCATAATAGATAAGTGCATTCTCAAGAAAAAATTTGGAACTAATATATATATATATATATATATATATATATATATATATATATACTAGTACTATTTTAGAAACCAAACCTAATACTATCAATTATATATCAATTAAAATAAGTTAGTTAACTTGGATTATAATTTATTTTTGATTTTTGTTTGGGGCACTAAAAGCCTCACGATCAAACACCTTCATGAGAGAAGTACTTCAAACAGATCATCTCCGGCAAAACTTCAAGTAGCTTAATTGCAAGTCTATTCTTTAATTCTAACTGTCCAAAAAATTATTGCAATACTCTCTGTTTAATTATTTACTGTCGTGCAGGTGCAAAAAATAATTCTAGTTGATTGCTAAACAATTATTATAGGTCTCTCTTCTGTAGCCAATGACTCACATTATTCCTTAATTCCTTAATGATATTCGGCAAGCAAGAATCGTATTATTATGTAATTCTATTTAACCATTCACATCTTGACAATAAATAATGCTTGGATGAAGCAGCAACAGCTAGATGAAAATGAAATTTCACACCTTGCATAGTTGCATTATTTTTATGTGAAATGTGAATATAACTATAGTTCATGTTGTGTTTTGTTGCTTGGCATTACTTCAATATATGATTGCCGCATGTTGCTTAACATGTTTGCCGATTTACAATTTGGATTGTTTTTTTCACCTGTTCTAGCGGCAATGAGTAATTAAATGGAGGGCACTGTAGCCGTTAAAAAGAATAGACATGTGGTTAGTCGAGAGCAGATTCTCTGTTCTCAATTTATCTATCCCCTTGTGTCCTTCTATTTAAATTTTGACATCTAATCTCTTACTTAATATTAATTAATTTTAAAATTAAATAAAAGAATATCTGTCAAAATTAAAATGAAAGGAAAGAGGATCTGCTCTTGTGGTTAGTCAGGCTCTAATTGAATCTCAACTCTTGGATATCATGATCAACAAGACAACAACCATAAATGTGATTGCTAGAATAGTATGTGTGTGAGTGAAACTGTCACGAACTGAACTAGTGTTTATTTGGGGTACTACTTTTTAATTTTAAAAAGATATGATGTCCTGTAAAAGCCAAATCCTCAAACAACGGCCGCTAAACAGTAGTAGTGGCGAATGGGGCCAAATTATATTGTGCTTTTTAATTAATTTGAAAACTTAAAAACATTTTTCAAGGGGCCGGGTGGATGGAGGAATTCAAACATTAAAATAATAATGTGCTGTGATTTTAAGTTTTTAACAGGGTTCACATGTTTTATATATATTACAAGCTCCTCTGCCAGTTTTGCCGGCCTTAAATGTTTTATATATGAGTTTTTCTGGGGCGACCGGTAGGTCGCGAGATTCTAGCGACCGATTATTTTTTATTTATTTTTTTATTTTTTTTAATATCTCTCAAATAATTTATAAAATTTATTAGAATTAAAATTTTTACAGAATAAAATAATTTTAAATATCATTTGAATACATGTAAAAAATATACCAGTGTAGAATGTCACCATATTTCCGGTCGCCCTAGACTTTTTCTTTATATATATATATATATCATTCCACCAACGGTCACCACCGAAAAGTGAGTTTCTGCTAGTTGCTGAGTCCTAGCTGAAAGTGAAGGGATCAAGGCTAACTATTCCTTGCTATCATTTATTAAAACTACGTCGTTTTAGAGTTTTTTAAAAGAGAGTGGTTCCATTTACTTTTTTTTTTTATTTACAAAAATCTCACCTGCAGTCTCACTTATTTTTTAAAAGATATTCTAAAACGGCGTAGTTTTAATAAAGGAGTGCTATTTAAGAAAGAATGCTAGATAAGAGAAATGCTCTTAATCCTTGTTAATATATATATATACACGGTGCCGTTCAAAAGCATTACTGTTAAATATCATTACTTGCTTAAAGAGCATTCCTATTTAAAAGATTCGTGTTTTAAATTCTCTCTCCTCACTCGACTTAGCTCTCAAACGAGTTCCCTCTAGAAAACACCTTGCTGTAAAATCGAAGCTGCTAAAATCGGAATCCTTGAAATCGATTGCTGCAAAATCGAAAAGAGAGAAATCGAAGCCAGATTGAAAGGCCCAGATCGTGGTTTCCTCTCTCCAAACAAATTGTGTTTCCTCTCTCCAATATCAGACCCAAATCACGATTCACCCATCTTGGGTAGATAGGTTGAACAAATCGGCACTCGGCATCCCCTATTTCAGATTCAAGCTCGAAAATCTATTTCGGTGATAAGAAGACTAAGAATCGGTATATATTTTAGTAAAACATTCACTATCATCCTTCACTATGTGCTTTCTGCGAGATTCTTTCCCTACCCAATGTTGTCGAGGTCTGAAATTTTTTTCCATTCTGTATTTTGGGCTTATTTTGTGGTTTATGTTTTGCTGAGTCAATAACTTATTTGTTAGCTCTAAGAATTGGAAATTTTGATTAGTATTAGGCTTTATACTGGGTATTCGGGCACTTATTTTGGCTTTGCTTAGTTATAAATTTATCAAATTAGCTAATTTGTTAGCTCTAACAATTAGAAATTTTATACAAGTATGGACAAACTAAGAAAAACAGAGTTGTTGAGTGACTGTCCTAGCTCTAACCTAACTGACATTCCGCATAAAATTTTGAAAATAAATAAAGATACAATTTTTGTGAAATTTGGGAAAGACCCTTAAGCTTTATAGCTGGATTTGCTTTATCCCTCATGAACTCTCTTATTCCATCTTCATTACAGCAGCTAACAAGCAAGTTTCTGTAGGTAGTTGAGCACAGTAGCCACCATTAATTAATTTAATTTTTTAGAATTTTGTTATCTTTATGCAGTGTACATGTGGTAGAAGGGAGATAGGTACTATTGATTGTTTGGAATGAAAGGAATGCAACAGTTGGTTAGTTGATGTTTTTTTTCTTTTTCTTTTTCTCTGAATTACAAATACTTTTGTTTATTTGCAGTAGCTGTTGAATTATGTAAAATTTTATTTCATTTTATTTGCAGTAGCTATTCCACAAAAACTACGGTGTTGAGTGATTAGAATACAAGTTGTTGTTCAATTATGTAAAATTTTAAGTAGGCGGAGGCTTTGAAGTTTCAATTCCTTGAAGAATGGAGTTTTTATCTTGATGTTGTATTCCCTTTGAATTAATTGGATTTTGTTTAGTTGTACCTAGTTGATTGTTTCAGAACTAACTTCTTATATGTGTAATAGTTGGTGAACATCACTATTAATTGGAGTGTACTAGTACATACGGATAATGAATTTTTTTTTTTAAGTATGGTAGGTGTTGCATGTTGCTTGGACCAAAACAATTTTCAAAGATATTTTCATTGTTTCATCTAATTCATATTTACCCAATTTCTATATTTGGTCTAATAAACACAAATGGGGTAGTGTTGGTTGATCTGATAGACGCATCTTTTTATTTGGTGAATAGGAATGCTCCACTGGTTCAAAGAAGATTTTGCTTAGTTTTGAAAAAAAAAGAAGGTTTTACTCTTGTTTCGTCCTTCAGTACACTGTGTCGATCCTTCAACTAACTAAGATTTGCAAGAATATAAAGATTATTACCCAATTTTATGTTTGATCTAATCATGACAGTTTCTCTTTGAAGGCAACAATGATGAAGACTTCAGCAACTACCCAAAGAGCTGACCAACCTACTCAATAAACTCAAGGAATTCAAGCACCTGTTGCATCTCAAGCCACTCAAGGAAACCTATTGCATCTGAAAGCATTCCACAGTTGAGAAAATTCCCAAGTCTGGTTGAGAAAAAAAACAATCTTCTGGTGTTTCCATGAATGCTCTTGGTTTGGTTGAAACAAGAATGCTTTTGGTCTTAATTATTTGACCAATTTTTGGTTTTAAGTATGTAACACTGGTGCTTTTTGTTTACTTGCACATGGATGTTTTTGTTTTAGTTTCACAAGTTTCTTTTGGTTTTAGTTGAACAGGGTTCTTTTGGTTTTACTTGCACAAGGATGCTTTATATAAATAGTTGTGCTTTTTGTTTGCTACCACTAATAGTACATTTATGCTACCGCCATCCTTAATTTTTTATACAAGTGTTTTATGCACAATTCCATTCAAACCAGTAACATATTTGATCTTCATTTGTTTTCTAAAATTTCATTCACTTTTGTTCAACTTCATAACAGAAAAGGCTAGACCTTTCTTTCATTCTGCTTGGCATTTTTCTTATATGAATAAATTAGACCAATCTATTCCAAATTTAAAAATAAATAAATAAATAAAATAGAAAATACAAACATAAACTTCATATACTTCATTCACTGTGCATTATCTTGCAACTCCTGTTATCCATGCCGACAACTTGCCATATGTGCAAAAAGCATTAAAATCTCTCCATAAATCCAATCACACAAGTGAAACATGCCATTATTACCCTCTCACGGGATTTCTACAATATAAACAAACAAAAGCAAACATGATTTACTATAACTAATTTTCGAATAACTAAGAGATATTAGGTAAAACAGAAAATTGAATCACACTTTGCTGCTGCTTGAGGATCTTTAATGGACTTCATCATATCAACCGTCTCTTGGTTGTTCATCACCTGCACACCAGAGAAATGCAGTTGGATAAGCTAATTGACCAATCAACTCGAGAAAACGTTAAAAGGATAGAACATAAAAGGAGGTTTCTATGAGAAGGAAGACACAACAGAATGAATCATGAGTTATGAGCAAATACCACCTATCAAGTAAAATGAACAGAAAAATAATAAATATGGGCTTTGACATAGCAAGTGAAATAGTGGACTACTCGATTCAAAGATGATTCAATTTAAAATTTCACATAAAAAAGTGGAAAAATACTAGAAAAACAAAGAAAACCAACATCTTACACAATTTAGCTATTGTTGAACATGATAAATAACATATTAGTGGAATTTAGAGATGCTTACAAAGGGATTAACATAGTACCAGCTCAGTGGACTGTAAGCCACCCATCACACGTTCATGGTCCTCTCCCAACTATATAAATATATATTAATATTTCTATACACAAAGAATGGCAACCAATGGGTAATAGAACGAAAAAATGAAAAACTTTACTCTTTCCACTTTGACACGACTCTGCGAGAATGACAACCAATGGATAATAGAATATCATCTGCTCACCAAATGTAACATTCTATTCTTAAGTAATTCCAACTTCCAAATAAAAAAATTTCTTAGACTTAGCCAAGTGACAATTAAGGAATTTGATATTAAATTAGTAAATTGGTCACTAAAACTTGTGACAAAGTGGCCAGTCTTATGCTAAGCATATAATACAATGTAGACATGATATGCAATTAACAGATGCATCTTCTATGGAAGAGGTTTACTCATTACAAAGAGATATGTTTCAAAGTGGAAGAATTTCTACTTCATGGACTGTGTAGAGAGGGCTATAAGGCCGTAAAAAAAATAAAATTTCAAAAAAAAAAGTCTAGTTATCTTTTCACAGACACATACCAAAACAAAAAAAGGAAATCTTTATGCCAACTACTTTACTATCTTCTAGGAAGAATTTAACCAGAGTAGTAATATGAGGAATCTTATGTATTTCACACTAATCCAAAAATAGACACAAATTAGTTATCAATATAGCCACACAGGAAAGAGAGTATTCAGGTATATCATACAGCTGAGTTCTCGGGCACTGATACTTCATGAATATCAACAGAGTTGTCAAACATTTTCACAACAAAAAGCATAATTTATATATATACAATCTTTCAATTATTACCCAGTATCTGCAAATTCATGGATGCTCATTAAAGCTTGAAAATAAACCTTGTAAAAATGACTTTCTTTAAGTTTATTAAGAACCTGTATAGCAAAGGGAGAGTAATAATCACACTGTGTCCATATTTGAGTCTATATCTCTGTTTGTCAGAGTATAATATAATGCACACTAAGTTGTTCTATTATCAAAAAAAAAAAATCATATTCATTTTTTTGGGTTTGAAATATTCCAAATTATACATGTAGAGAAAGTCCAACTCTGAAAAGGAGAAAAAAGAGAGACGCGGATAGATAAAATTGCAAACCCTTACCGAATCGAACGGAGATCGCGATTCTAGGGCTCGACCTTCAGTCGATTTCGTAGCAATCGCGTTTCTAAGGCTTGCCTTGGCTTGGCTTTCTCTCTAGGAGCAATCGTGATGGAGGAGGAACTTGTTCACTTCATTCGATTTTGCAGGACTGGATTTCAATCGTGATGGAGGAGGAAGTCGCTTGCTTCTTAGTTTGAGAGCTGAGTGAAGTGAGCGAGGAGAGAGATATAACAAAACACGGGTTTTTAAAAAAGAATGCTCTTTTAAGGGAGTAATACTCTTTAACGAAAATGCTTCTGAATCGGCCCGTATATATATATATATCCCATCTTAAACTCACTTTCTTTATCTAAAGATACTTGTTTTATCCTTTAGCGACTTTGAATCGAACGACGATTCTTGGTTCGTTCTAAAAGCTAAGACGACAGATTTGAGATATAGCGATTTTAATCGAATCATGCATCCCATCCGTCCGCTAAAGGGAGAGAATGGATAGATATATATATACACACCGCGACGCCCCAAAAATTAGGTATACATCACCCATCTTGGTCGACACTTACATGGTATGTAATTTAAAAACAACTTATTAACATAACTGTCGTATGCAATCTGACATAAACCTATGAGTTTAAATACAAATATCGTCTCTACTTAGATATTATACAAACTCAAATAAAAAGTCCTCATTACGATTATTATCACACTATTTTACTGTAATAGTGAGGACTACTAATGCTATCTTTAGGACCACTATCACTGCTTCCCCGACTCGTCCCCAAATTTATATTATCATTTCAAGAAGAAAAAAGAAAGAAAGGTGAAATCAACTAGCCCAAAGAAAATATTACGACTAAGATAATGCGTAATAAATTATCAATAGTCTTCATAATGTTAAACCGATAAAATACAATAGACAACCAGCTTTAATCATGCGGAATACTTAATCCATTAAAAGAGTCAAGTAGAAAATAAAGTCTACTATCTTTTAGGTTTTAAAAGGTTTTCATCATCGCTTATACCGAGACTCACTTTTTAATAAATATTTCACATCATCGAATCACCCCGCACTACTACTGGCAAGGATATTCTTTAGTATCATCGACTACAATTATTCATGCACTACGGGCGAAGAATATTTGTGTATTCATTAATGGTCATGATCATGCCAACAACTCGGCCCATCAATGCACTACTACCAATCGAGGATTTTTATCACATCATTTGTAACATTACTACCATGATTACATCAATAATAATCTCTCGTCATAATCATACCAAGTCCATCTACGCACTACAAAATATTGTATGACTTTCAAAAAATATAAACATGAGGATGATGACAATGATATAAGAATTCAATAAAACAAGTTCAAGAATTATTTTATCCAGAATTATTAACGTCCAAATTGTCAACACGATCATCGTTTTGTAGAGTAAAATTCAAGAATGATCGTAAGAATATTTCCATGAAAAGATATCGGATGAAACGCAAATATCGAAGGATATTCTACTAATTTCATGGAGTATAGAAGTCAAAGTTTTAACCAACTGGGTATAATAAAGAATGGAATAACAAAAGAAATCACCACGCATGCGATGTAGATCAATAATGACAAAGTTATTCCAATGAATAATAAATAACGGAACTGTGTCGTGTGAAATTCACACCCATCGATGATGTTCCAATGTAATAATAATAAAGATGGAACCAGATCCCAAAAACACATGATAGATATATTCAAATGTAATAATAAAAAAGATTTAACCAGTCCTGTAAAAAACACACGCATGTGATGTTCCAATGTAATAATAGAAGAATGTCACCAAGTATAGGGTAAACCACTTATACAAAAACCATATTCCAATGTAATAATAATAAGCAATGGAATAACAACAGCTTCTCTTCATGAATAAGAAAGAATAACACCCTTTACATTTGGTAGGAGATTGAATATCGCATTAGAACAGTAGTAACAAAATACTCTTCTTCTTTCTCTCTTATTCTCTCTATACTTCTCTCTCTATAGCTCGAATGAATTGTGAAAAATAATGAAGCCCTAGGCCTCTATTTATAGAAGATTTCTAGCTTAAGACTGCCGTGTGAAAAGGCGAAGTGGCTCGATGACCCGGTTTGACGCTCAGTAATGTGAAACGACAAGTGGTTCGGCGCTTTGTAATGTGAAAACGACAAGTGGTTCGACGTCTGGTAAAGGTAATTACTATTAACGAAGGTAAATACTATCGACGAAGGTAAATACTATTCACAAGGGTAATTACTATCGACGAAGGTAATTACTTATCGACGAAGGTAAATACTATCGACGAAGAGACTCTTAGATGATGACATATACGAGCCCCCATAAAATAATCAAACTTACCACAAATCATTTTTTTTTTCATCAACACATATTTAATCTTTCAACAATTATTAATCATTTATAACTCATCGCCTCAATTATTGATTTAATACTATAACATATTATCATGTATGATACGTGACAATAATTGAATCAATAATATAAGAGATATGATGCAAGAATTATCAGAGTAATAATTGAAAGCATAAATGAGTGACTTTCTCACGTAAGCATCAATAATCAATACCTTGTCTACTACGCAACTACGCCAGACATCGCATTTTTACCAATGGGTAGTTCAACAGCTTTTAACGGTAACACTCCGCGTAGTTATTTTTATAAAATATTTTGTCATTTTCTCAATCCGACAATAATTCTCATGTGGGGTCCACCAATGATTGAGCCATTGTATCTAATATTCCCTAACAAAAAGAATATTCCCTCACCAAACGAATATTTTATAACAACTTGCAGATACTTTGCAAAATTTATAAATATTACCCACAACTATAACATTATATCAAATTTATTCCATAATATTCAAAATAATATTTATAGAAAAATTCATCTTTATTTATAAAAATTTGGGTCTTACAACCTCCCATTCTTATGAAATTTCGCCGAAAAATTAGGGTACGACTGTATGTCAAGAGGTAAGGATACCTTGATTTCATTTCGATTCTAACTCCCAAGTCATTTCCTCAACATCGTGGTTCCTCCACAAAACTTTGACTTGAGGTATAACCTTGGAGCGTAGAATATGTTCCTTCTTATCCAAAATTTGAACAGAAACCTCTTCATACGCCAAATCTTCCGCTATTTCGTCCTGCTTCTAACTCAATAATATGGTTCGGTCTTTCACATATTTACGTAACATAGATATGTGAAAAACGTTATGAACACTTAGACATATTTGGCGGTAAAGTCGAGTCTATAGGCCACGCCTCCTACTCGATCGAGGATTAAAATGGACCGATGAATCGAGGGTTAAGTTTTCCTCTCTTTCCAAATCTTGTAACTCCTTTCCATGGAGCAACTCTTAACAACACATGATCTCCTATATCGAATTCCACGTCTTTTCGATGAAGATCAAGATAACTCTTTTTGGTCGATTTTGTGAGGTTTTTATACGTTGTTTGATCGTTTGAATCTTTTCCGTAGTCATACGCACTCAACTCCGGTCCCAACAACGTTGCTTCACCCACCTCATCCCAAAGATACCGAGAACGACACTTTCTTCCATACAACGCTCAAATGGAGCCATGCCAATACTTGCTTGATAACTGCTGTCAGAGGAAAACTCCACCAATGGTAAGAACTTGTCCCAACTCCTTGAAATCAAGGACACAGAGTCTTAATAGATCTTCAAGAGTTTGAATAGTCCTCTCCGATTGTCCGTCTGTCTCGAGGATGATATGCCGAAAGCTAAATCGTAAGTCTGTGCCCATAGCTTTTTGCAAACTAACCCAAAATCGTGAAGTGAATCTTGGGTCTCGATCGAAACTATGGATACCAAGATACCATGCGATCTTACAATCTCGCTTATGTACATACGAAAGCAAGACGTTCAAGTGTATAAGTTTCTCGATTCGGTAAAGAAATGAGCAGACTTGGTCAACCTATCAACAATGACCCAAATCGCATCAATGCCTTGAGAAACCTTAGGAAGACCGTAACGAAATCCATGGTAATGTGCTCCCACTTCCATTCTGAATTTCAAGTGGTTGAATGGACCTTTTGGTACTTGATGCTCGCTTTAACTCGTTGACAAGTTAGACACCTTGAGATAAACAAATATATCTCTCTCTCATATTGCTCCACACCAAATGTATATTTATTTAATATCATGATACATTTTGGTACTCCTGTGATGGATTGCAAATGGTGTGTTGTGTGCCTCCATCATGATATTATACTTTAAATCGTGGTCGTTAGAACATAAAGTTTGGAGTTGACTCAAGTATTCCTTCTTCATCGATTCTTGCTTCCAAGATAGCACCTTCTTGCACTTTCTTCCTCATACGCATCGCCTCCAGTGTCCAGTAGCTTGAGCGGCTTTAACTTTATCAATTAAAGTCGGTTTCTACTCAGATACTCGCTATCATCACATGCGTCCTCGAGTCTTTAATTCTATCTCCATCCTTTGCAAGTCACACAAAATGGGCTCATCGTTGACAATATCGCACTCAGATTGCATATGATTTTCACTCAATGCGCCAACCACCACGCTCGCTTTTCCGGATGGTATTGATGGTATGATCATAATCTTTCAATAGCCTCAAGCCAACGCCGTTGTCGCATGTTGAGTTCCTTTTGAGTGAAGAAATATTTGAGGCTTTTATGATCCGTAAAGATCTCCACTTTCTCCCCATACAAGTAATGCCTCCAAATTTTAAGTGTAAAGATAATAAATGCTAACTCTGATCATGAGAGGATAATTCCTCTCATATTCTTTGAGTTGTCATGAGGCATAAAGCTATTACTTTTCCATGTTGCATGAGAACACATCCCAACCCTTTGCTCAAGATCATCAGAGATGACAAATCCCTCCGAGCCGGATGGTATTGTCGAACAGTCTTTGAAATAAGTCTCCTCTTGAGTTCTTGAAAACTCTTCTCACATTCTTCGCCTCCAACCGAACTTTCAGATCTTTCGAAGTCACCGAGTCGATGGAATAGCGATTCGAGAAAATCCTTCCACGAATCTCCGATAATAACCAATTAAACCGAGAAAGCTACGTACTTCTATCATCGATTTAGGTTGTTCCCACTTTGAATAGCTTCAATCTTTCTTTGGGTCAACAGATATTCCATGACTTGATACCACGTGCCCAAGGAATGCTACTTCTTCAAGCCGTAACTCGCATTTCTTCAACTTGGCATAAAGCTTATATTCACGAAGCTTTTGGAGTGTCGACCTCAAGTGTTGCTCATGATCTTCACGACTTTTGGAATAAATAAGGATGTCATCAATAAAGACGACCACAAAGTGATCTAAATATTCCTTGAATACTCGGTTCATCATATCCATGAAGGCGGCGAGAGCATTAGTCAATCCAAAGGACATGACTAGGAATTCATAATGCCCGCATCGAGTTCGAAAGTCGCCTTTGGAATGTCACGTGTTCTAATCTTCAATTGGTGATATCCTAACGAAGATCAATCTTTGAAAAGAATTTGGCTCCTTGAATCGGGTCAAACAGTCATCAATAATACGTGGCAATGGATACCTATTTTTATGGTGATGTGATTCAACTCCCGATAATCAATACAAAGTCGCATACTCCCATCTTTCTTCTTCACGAATATGAATGTGAGGAGCACCCAAGGAGAAGTACTAGGGACGAATAAAGCCAATGTCTAACAATTCCTGCGCATTGGGTCTTTAACTCCTCGAAGTTCAATAGAGCCATTCGATATGGGGCTTTGGAAATAGGTTTTGTACCGGGTTCAAGGTCGATACAAAATTCAATTTCACGCCTGGGGTAGGCCAGAAAGTTCTTCTGGGAATACGTCGAAATTTATTAACAATAGAATATCGCTTAAAAGCGACGTATTTTTATTTAAATCATGACATGAGCTAAGAAAGCTTGACATCCGCTTTTCAATAAACGAATAGCTTTATGGCTTGAGATGACCGTGATTGATTTTAATGGTTTGGTCGTTTGAATTCGCATAATAGGTTGATTAGGAATATGAAAGTTAACAACCTTACGAAAACAATCAATTTTTGCATGATAAGTAGTTAACCAATCAATCCCTTGAATCACGCCAAATGCAAGTATTTTTAATGAAATAAGATCGACAGTAATGTGAGGGTACCGATTTGAACCAAACAAGACTTATAAACAAAGGATGTAATGAAGGTTTCTCCCAACGGAGTTTTCACAGATAAGTCAAAGTCTAATTTCTCCTGAGTCAAATTTAATCGATGAGCGCAAGTAGAGAAATAAAAGAATGGGTAGAACCCAGTATCAAATAAAGTATAGACTTCATTAGAGTTTATGATAAGCTTACCCGTGATGACCTCATTCGGATTCTCGCTCTTTGGGAGGTCACAACAAATGCTCTCCTCAGACTAATGGTTTTGAATTTTCCGGGGATGGCCTTTGGTGCCTCCATCTTAGTCAATTTGTCTTCTGTGAAACGACAAAATCGAACTAAGTGACCTTCTTTCCACAATTATAACATGCTTTGACTGGCATGACGCAGCTTTGATCGATGTGTCCCTCTCCTCCGCATTTGAAGCATATGATAGTGGTCTTTCTCCTTCCTTAACAATGGGTCTTTGGTCGACGCCTCTTTCCATCATTGTTGAATCTCCTTTTCTTGAAATGTCCATTCTTATTGTTTTGGCCCCGATTACCACCGGCGGTTACCATATCCGCCTTGTTGATTCCTCCACGCTTGTTGTCACCGCCGATGACTATTCTCGCCGGTATTATAATTTTTTCTTTCGCCACCGCTCTTTTTAGTCATATTGACTCATTATCGCGCTCCACTAATCGAGCCCTATTTACAACATCCTAATACAAACACGCTTTATGAGAAATAAGATGTTGACGTATCTCCTGCTTCAAACCTCTTAAAAACATTCGCGCCATTCTCTTCTTCATTATCCACCAAGTGGGACGAACCGTGATAACTCCGCAAATTTTGCCTCGTATCATGATACATGGTCATATTGTTTTGTTCCAACTTGATAAACTCCACCTCCTTCATGTGGCGAATACTTTCGGAAAGTATTTGTCATTGAATGACCTCGAACTTCTCCCAAGATATCTTCAAGATAAATTTGGTTGAGTACGCGCTTTCCGATTCCCACCAAGAATCCGCCTCCGCAAACATAAAGGCGGAAAAGGAACCTTTTGCTCTCGGAGCATCCCAAGACATCAAATATCTTGGTAACTGCTTTATCCATGCTTCCGCCAAGTGGTTTTGGCTCTCCTTAAACTCCGGTGGTCCCAGCTCCTTAAATTGTTTAATGCGGTGACCGCTTGAGAGTTTTCTCGTGTTTCCACCCCACGTTTTGGACAGAGTCGCTCTCTCATTGTTGCATAAATTGCATAAAGCCTCCGAACATTTGATCATTCGTCATTTGGTCGTTGTTGTTGTTTGCATGATGATTGTGTCGCCTTCACGATGCACATTATCCCGATTATTGATATGTGGTGAATCAACAATCGTCAAGCGCTCCATCATATTCTCAACATTCTCGTATGTCATTTTCGACATCGCCACAAAACAAAAGGTTAATTGACATGTAACAAATTATCCCTATCTTCCGACCAACCAATAAAATATCACATAAACTTAGTAGGTCATACTAGCAAAGTAAGGTATTCCCCGCTCTCCCTCCTAGTACTATTCTCACATCTTAGCCAGGATCATATCCCTAAGCTCGATACCAACCGTGACGCTCCCAAAATTAGGTATACATCACCCATCTTGGGTCGACACTTACATGGTATGTAATTTAAAACAACTTATTAACATAACTGCCGGTATACAATACGACATAAATCGTGAGTTTAAATACAAATATCGCCTACTAGATATTATACAAACTCAAATAAAAAGTCCTCATTACAGCTTATTATCACACTATTTTACGAATAGTGAGGACTACTAATGCTATCTTCGTGGACCATCACTGCTTCCCCAGACTCGTCCCCAAATTTATATTATCATTTCTCAAGAGAACAAAGAAAGAAAAAGGTGAGCTCAACTAGCCCAAGAAGAAATATTACGACTAAGATAATGCGTAATAAATTATCAATAGTCTTCAATAATGTTAAACCGATAAAATACAATGAGACAACCAGGTTTAATCTGCAGTTGAATACGTAATCCATTAAAAGAGTCAAGTAGAAAATAAAGTCTACTATCTTTTAGGTTTTAAAAGGTTTTTCATCATCGCTATATAGCCGAGACTCACTTTAATAAATATTTCACATCATCAAATCACCCCGCACACTACTGCCAGGATATTCTTTAAGATTATCACCTACAATTATTCACGCACTACGGGCCAAGAATATTTGTGTATTCATTAATGGTCATGATCATGCCAACAATCATCCATCAATGCACTACTACCATTGAGGATTTTTATCACATCATTTGTAACATTACGGCCATGATTACACCGAATAATCTCCGGTCATAATCATACCAAGTCCATCTATGCACACTACAGCCATGTATGACTTTCAAAAAAATATAAACATGAGGATGATGACAATGATATAAGAATTCAATAAAATAAGTTCAAGAATTATTTTATCCGAGAATTATTAACGCTCAAATTGTCAACATGATATCTTTTTTTGTAGAGTAAAATTCAAGAATGATTAGAAGAATATTTCCATGAAAAGATATCGATGAAAACGCAAATATCAAGGATATTCTACTAATTTCATGGAGTATAGAAGTCAAAGTTTTAACCAACCGGGTATAATAAAGAATGGAATAACAAAAGAAATCACCATGCACGCGATAGACCGCATGCAGACGTGTTATTCCAATGTAATAATAAATAACGGAACCAGTCGTGAAATTCACACCGCGGGATGTTCCAATGTATAATAAAGATGGAACCAGATCCTGTAAAACACATGATAGGATATTCCAACGTAATAATAAAGAAGACGGAACCAGTCCGTGTAAAACACACGCATGTGATGTTCAAATGTATCAATAATAGAAGAATGTCACCAAGTATAGGTAAACCACTTATACAAAGTTATTCCAATGTAATAATAAGCAATGGAATAACAACAGCTTCTCTTCATGAATAAGAAAGAATAACACCCTTACATTTGGTAGGAGATTGAATCTCGCGTTAAAGGTGTAGAATAAAATACTCTTCTTCTTTCTCTTATTCTCTATACTTTCTCTCTCTATAAGCTCAATGAATTCGTGAAAATAATGAAGCCCTAGCCTCTATTTATAGAAGATTTCTAGCTTAAACCCATGTATGAAAAGGCAAGTGGCTCGACGAATCGGTTTGACGGCTCGTAATGTGTGAACGACAAGTGGTTCGGCGCTTTGTAATGTGAAACGACAAGTGGTTCGACGTCTGGTAAAGGTAATTACTATTAACGAAGGTAAATACTATTGACGAAGGTAAATACTATTCACAAGGGTAATTACTATCGACGAAGGTAATTACTATCGATTTAAGGTAAATACTATCGACGAAGAGACTCTTAGATGATGACATACGAGCCCCCATAAAATAATCAAACTTACCACAAATCATTTTTTTTTCATCAACACATATTTAATCTTTCAACAATTATTAATCATTTATAACTTGTTGTCTCAATTATTGATTTAATACTATAACATATTATACGAGGATGATACTTTGACAATAATTGAATCAATAATATAAGAGATATGATGCAAAGAATTATCGTAGAATAATTGAGCATAGTGAGACTTCTCACGTAAGCATCAATAATCAATACCGTGTACTACTTATGCAACTACGCCAGACATCGTATTTTTACCACCACGGGTAGTTCAATAGCTTTAATTAAGAATACCTCCGTAGTTATTTTTATAAAATATTTTGTCATTTTCTCAATCCGACAATAATTACATTGTGGAGTCCACCAATGATTGAGCCATTGTATTTAATATTCCCTAACAAAAAGAATATTCTCACCAAACGAATATTTTATAACAACTTGCATACTTTGCAAAATTTATAAATATTACCCACAACTATAACATTATATCAAATTTATTCCATAATATTCAAAATAATATTTATAGAAAAATTCATCTTTATTTATAAAAGCTGGGGTCTTACACACACACATAGGGAGAAGATTCAAAAATGCCCCTAACTTTTACCGCGATGTCTACCGAGCACCCTATACTTTTTTTTTGTCCAAAAGTACCCTTAACGTTACACTTTTTTGGTCAACCGTGCCTCTGCCATTAATAGAAGACAAACGGGGTTAAAATTTCGCTGACGTGACTGACACATGGAGGCTTAAAGGGTGAAGGTTCAAAAATGCCCTTGACAAATGAAAACATGTCATTTAATCAAAATAAAAAGGAAGAAAATATAAATTAAATACTATTTACATCAAATACTAATTAAAAAAAAATACTAAAATACTATTTAAAAAATACTAAAATACTAATTAAAAAATACTAAAAAAATCAATTTAAAAAATACTAAAAAAAATTATTTTGTTAATTAATCAAAACAATAAAAATTCAAATTACATCATTAAAACACTAAAATTATAATACTAAATACTAATTGATATAAAATTTTAAATTACTAAAATCATAATACTAAATACTAATTAATACTTTAGTTGAATTAGTGTTTAGTATTATGATTTTAGTAATTACTAAATACTAATATTTTAGTTAAATCGTAATTAGTATTTGTATTAGTTTCATCAAAAATAATTAACGTTATTTTTGAATTATTAGTTGAATTAGTTGAATTATTTTTTACGTTATTAGTTGAATTAGTTTAATTAATGTTATTAGTTGAATTATTTGAATTAACGTTATTAGTTGAATTATTAGTTGAATTATTAACGTTATTAGTTCAAAAAATAATTAACGTTATTAGTTGAATTATTATTTAAATTAGTTGGATTAGTTTCATCAAAAATTAGTTTTATCAAAAATAATTTAACATTAATTATTTTGAATTAGTTGAATTATTTTTTAAGTAGTTAAATTATTTTGAATTATTTTTGAATTAGTTGAATTAGTTTCATCAAAAATAATTAGTTGAATATTAACGTTGAATTTTAGTATTTTTTAAATTGAATTTTTAGTATTTTAGTATTTTTTAATTAGTATTTTAGTATTTTTTTTTTAATTAGTATTTGATGTAAATATGTTATGTTTTGAATTTTAGTATTTTGATTAAATTATGTAAATATGTTATATGAACTTAAAATTTACATCATTTAATCAAAATACTAAAATTTAAATAATTTGAATTTTAGTATTTTGATTAAATGATGTAAATATTGTAAGACCCCTAATTTTTTTAAATAAAAAGGAATTTCCTTTATTTATTATTTTAAAATAGTAAGGGTTGATTTGATTAATGTGGATAGTTAAGGGTTAAATACATAAATATTTCAAAATAAGCAAGTGGTTATAAAATATTCATTTTTGCTTGGGAATATTCGTTTGGTCGTCGAATATTCGTCTTTGTCGAGAATATTCGTTTGGTCGTGGAATATTTCGATCTTTGTCGGGGAATATTCGTATTTACGACGGCCAGTAGCGACCATGTGTGGGCCCCATAACTGAAAGCGATTGGATGAAGAAAACGACAAATATAAGTCGGTTAAAAATAACTACAGAGTTGTTATACAAGTAAGACTGTTGGAATACCCGGTGGTTAAAATACGTGAATACGCGTGCGTCAAGACAAGAAGACACCTGTGACGCATAAAGATTGTTGAATTATTGATCCTTACGTAAGAAGGCACTACTCAATAATTTTCACAGTAGTTACCGCTCAATATTTTATTTTATTGATTCAATAATTGTTGCGTTGATATTTTATATTATTGTTGTTCAATAATTGTCACCGCATATTATCTCCATTATCGGATCAATAATTCATATTATTTGAATAATATTATTAGATAGCATTATTGGCAATGTCTAGAAAGTTCATCAAGGAGAGGTTTGGTCACCTAATTGCTGGCCAAGAAGGAGAAATCCTTATCTAAAGCCCCTCTTTCACAGGAACTACTGGTTGTCATAATTGTGATTCTCATAATATTATTTGTGAATAATTAATTATTGATTCATATGATAAGGAAATATTTATTTTATATGAATATAAATGATGGATTTATTTATGTGGTTATTAATGAAGGAATTAATGCCGAGATGTTTTATTTGTATTTTGTCGATTGGAGGTATTAAAAGATCAAATCGGTGTTATTACAACTTTTATTGTGTGAGTTATAATTTTTAATCCGACCGCTTGGATTGTGGTAATTTTTGGGTATGTTATACATACATAAGTTGAGTATATGTCCACAAATTTTGAACCGTTAAAATGAACGAATGATTTGTTATGAATTTTAAGAGGTGACCGATTCTAAATTAGGGTTATAATTGATTTTGGTGGAAAATTCTAGAATTGAGTGGGCCCCACTTGTGGTTGGTGAAGAAATGTGCTGAATTTTATTTCAAATGTGGTGGGTGACAATAGTAGCGAGTAAAGCCATCGTAGCAGTCAAGTCCGCTTCATGCTTGGTGGGCTAACATTTTCCTATAAATGAGGGCTAAGTTAGAATTGAAAATCACACCGTAAACAAAGTTTTCTCTTTCTCTATATTATTGAGCGTATTTTGTGAGTATTTAGATACTTTGAGAGTTGTTGTTCAAGATAAGTTTCATTCAAAGATCACTTCCGCCTTTCCTTCCAAGTCTTGATTCTTTGAGGTAAGGATGTTATTTTCTTCTCAAATGATATTAATTCTTCAATATCATTATCTTTGAAATATTGGTTGGTACTTTTTATTAAATTTGGAACTTTTTCATGCCTAGGGGTTTACTATTCATGAGTTACTATTCACGAGTTACTATTCATGAGTTACTTATTCACGAGTTCTTATTCACGAGTACTATTCATGAAGCGTGAAGATGTTTTTTGTGGAATTTCTATCTTTGGGTGCTCTGAGTTACTTATTCACGATATCTGACTATTCACGATATCTGACACTATTCACGAATACGGCTTATTATTCAATAAAAATGAAAATTTTTCTTTTAAATAAAAATATCTATTCGGATACTAGCTTTGATTGTATCCATGTTTTGATCATTCTTGAATTTTACTTCACTATGATTATTTTTTGAGAGGTATTTTTTTGGACGTGGATAAAATAAAGTCTGAATCCTTAATCCTTAATCCTTGTCATTTTGTTTCACCGGATTCGCTTCTTTAAAATATTTTCATCATCCTCGGTCTTAAATGATGATATTATTGAATATCTTTGGCCCGTAGTGCAAAGATGAATGATTTCTGAAGAATATCTTTGGCCTCAGAGTGCAAAGATGAAAGCGGTGTTTAAATGAACACGACCGATCGATGAATATCTTTGGCCTTTAGTGCAAAAGATGAACAGTGTTTAAATGAATACGACCGATCGATGAATATCTTTGGCCTTTAGTGCAAAGATGAACAGTGTTGAGATGAATATGACCGGATTGATGAATATCTTTGGCTCAGTAGTGCAAAGATGAATATTTAATTTGAGATGAATATTGATTGATGTTACAGGGATAAAATATTGATGATGGACCGTTAAATTCATAGATTATAGTAGATTTCATTCTCTACGTAACTCTTCTATGAATTATTATTTTCATTGCGAATATTGATCCAAAACTTGTTGTACATTGTATTCTATCGATTTTTCCTGTTGGAGACTAACGATAATTTGTTGTATATTATCTTAGTCATAATATTCTTTACTTGGGCTAGTTGAGCTCACCCTTTTCCTTGTTGTTCCATTTTTCTTCTCGTGAGGCGAGAATGTAATGAAAGTACTAGTCGGGTATGGAATGAAGGTTCTAGAGAGAGTTGTTTAGTAGTCCTCACCATTATTATAAAATAATGTATCAATAAATGTGATGAGGATTTATTTGAGTATAAATATTGTCTAGAAGATAATATTTGTATTTAAACTCACAATTTTATTGTTGTGATAATAAAGTTGTAGTTGTTTCTGTACCATGTATTTGGCGACTCAGAATGGGTTGGATGGAATGGACCTATTTTGGGGGCGTCACAAATATGTTATGTTTTTTTTATTTTGAATTTTTGTATTTTTTTGTTTTGATTAAATGACATATTTCTATTTGTCAGAGGTATTTTTGAACCTTCTCTCTTTAAGCCTCCGTGTGTCAGCCATGTCAGTGAAATTTTAACCCCGTTTGTCTTCTGTTAACGGTAGGGGCACGATTGACCCAAAAAGTGTAACGTTAAGGGTACTTTTGAAAAAAAAAAAGTATAAGGTGTTCGGTAGACATCGCGGTAAAAATCAGGGGCATTTTTGAACCTTCTCCTATATATATATATATATATAATTTCTAAAAGAAACCGAAAACAAAAAGTAAAGAAAAACAAAATAAAATCATGCATGGGCTTCATCTTCCATCTATTGAAATTAAAGTTTTAAAGAACATTAATTATTACAAAATATCATAGACAACTAAAGAGATGATATGGTATATTGGGTTCATAGCCATACCTCCATACCAGCTTCAGCTTCAGCTTCTACTTAGATTAATAATATATCAAAATGTTAATCATATTTGTTAACGCCAAGTTTCGCCGGCGCGTCCAATCACAAAATCCACGCACTAGAACCCCGCATAATAATGTATTACGAAGCTTGACTGCACATGCTTGTCGAGGGGATAACTTCAGTGTGAGAATAAGTACAGGCTGTTACAAGGTTTAACAATTGAGGCTAAGTGTTTAGTGCTCAAAAGTAAGTATTACCTGTTAATTGTAACCTTGGCCTTATATTTATAGTATCTCTCCACCTTAGAATCCTTCTCCGAGTCAGATTAGGACTCCTAGTCATGATAGTTACCATAACTTGGGTCTAACATAATCTCCTTAAAAGGTGCAAGTGGAATCCAATCCAATCACTATCTTTGGAGTTACCTTATTCAATTATGATTAGGATCCTGAACTCTGCACGCAAGAGAGCCCATTGTGCAGGCCCAAACAACCCCACCATCAAATCTAGACTTCGGCCCAAAGGACTTGAAGGCCCGACCCCGAACTCCACTATGACAGGTTACGATCCTACCAAAGGACTCGGACATCCGAACCCAAAGAAGATCCCCTAAGGTGAGGCTCCTACCCGTAAGGACTCGGACTACTCAATTCCAACACCACTAACCTTCCATGGGGCTTGACCCAACGACCTCGTAAGCAAGATTAATGTCAGGCCTTCGGCCCACACGAAGGTCGGTAAAACGCTCCCGAACATTGCACCCCATTCTCTGATTATAATATATTTATAATTAGAGACTCGAGAGGTCAGGTATTCGAAAGGTCACGACAACTAATGATGTGTTGTCTGGGGAAGCCAAACGGTCTGTCCTCGATTCTCGAAACGCTGCACGCCTTTACATGCCTGGTCCCACCTTGAGTATTTATTAGCACCCTTGGGGAACGTGCACCTACGCCTATAAAAGCCCCCTTTTCCCCCTCCTTATTACTTTTTCCAGACTTCTTCTTTTCAAAATCTCCGCTAGAATTTTTCCGGCAAGGCGATTTCTGGCGAACTCACCTCGTTCATCATTTCTTTAATTTTGAACTTCTTTTCGCTTAACATTCGCTTCCATGGCTTATTCCAACACCGAACAACCTCCATCCATACCATCAAACCACTATTCTCACCCCCATTACGACCACCGACTTGGTCCCGATTGACCGCCGGTACCACCACCACCGCACCGCGCCACGTCCCCACCTTCTCCACACCAATCACCGAAACCAAAATTCGAAATGCGTACCACTCCGAGACGGAGTATTCTCACATAAACACCCAATCCACTGTCATCCCTTCCCAAATATCTGACATCCAATAGCTATTCAACATACCTAGGGAGTACAAGCTTCAGGTGCCCACTCCAGAGGAGAGGATGTTTTGGAGGCCCAAAGGTGAATGGGTCGCCGTACCCCTACATCTATTGAGATACGGGGTTCGGTTTCCTCTCCACGACTTCATCTCCACCTTCCTTGGCTTCGTGGGGATCGGGTTCGCTCAACTTGTGCCGAACGCCTACATCCAGCTGATCTCCTTCATTGCTGTATGCCATGAGATCGGGATCACCCCCGGTCTCGACTTCTTCGCCCTGTTTACCGTAGATCGATCCAAAGAGATAGGCCTTCGACAACTGAACAAGCAACAAAGCCGAACGGTCCCATTGAAGACCCCCTCGAGCAACAAAGGCTGGCATCCCCAATGGATCTTCGTAAAAGGGACCGAACTCAAACTTCTCCCAAACTGGGCCCACCCCGAAGATCTTATCCCTAAGGTGTCCAAATTCCCCAAAGATCAGGTTTGCGCCTTTAAAGAGTTTTACAAGAAATGGAGCAAGACCGAGTGGAACTTGAAGGTCTTGTCCAACGAGAGTTGGTTGTACCAACATGGCCATAAGTGTCTCACCCCGAACCTCTCTTTTATCTTCGTGTAATGAAATTTCTCCATTTTCTAACCATCTAACTATAACTGGTCTCCCAACTTCCTTCTTGTAGTGACAATCTTCAACCCGAAGGGGCAGCTGAAACTTTGGTTCCTCTTCCCATCTCGCCGAAATGATTCGCTTTCCATCACCCGATGAGATGGAAGAAGAGGAAACCATCCTGATCACGGAACTCTCCACCGGTTCCTCATCGGGTCCTCCCCCTCCTTTCGCAGGCGCCAAACCTCCAACCAAGGTCTCCTTGAAGATGAACAAAACTTTGAGGATGGCTCTGCTAAAGAAGACCAAGAAGTCTTCCAAGCCCCTCCTCAAAGCTCTTGCCAAGGCCTCTTTACAAATTGGAAGTCTTCCGGAACACAAATCAGCCATTGGATGGACAATTGCCGACATAAAGGGAATCAGCCCTTTATTTTGTATGCATAAAATTCTGATGGAAGATGATGCAAAACCAACGGTGGAACAACAGTGGAGGCTCAACCCAATTATGAAGGAAGTGGTAAAGAAGGAAGTTCTGAAATGGTTAGATGCTGGCATCATTTATCCGATTTCAGATAGTAAATGGGTTAGTTGATTAAGGTGTTTAACGGATTTCTATCTTAATTGTGGATTGAAGTTAATATTGTATTAGTGCATCGAGAGGTGGCTAATACTACGTTCGTGTTCTTGATTAATAAACTGGGATAGTGAGTTGAATTGGAATAAAGGTGTTAAAATCAAAATGAAGCTTAGAGTGAAATCATAAGTCTAATTCTCCATCAATTGTTTGAAAATTCAGATTTTGATATTTGTGATTGTTTATGTTAGTTTAATTATTCTTAATTTTAGTTTCATTAAATTAAATCATTGAATTTAGTGTGTTTGATAAAATTAGGGTTAATAAAAGATTGATAATTGTAAGTTAAGGAATTTGCTAATTATCTCCGTGGGAACGATACTCAACTTATCACTTTATTACTTGTTGACCACGTATACTTGCGTGTTGTGCGTATATAGATTTTACCAAACAAGTTTTTGGCGCCGTTGCCGGGGATATTTTTAGTATAATCCTTAATATTTTTACAATATCAGTTTAATTAATCCAGTTTTACTTAGACATTTTTATTTTTGTTTTGCACTTCTTATTTCAGATGTTGGACTTAGTTTATGCGAACTCGGTCCCAAAATCCAGACTTGCTGCCTTTTGAGGACTACATTGAGGGACTTTGCAACACCCAAGGTGACGGAACTGCACTCAAGCATCACCAGGCCAGCAATAAAAGCGAATACATTCGAGATTAAGCCTGGGATGATACAAATGATTCAGAATTCAGTTTAGTTTGGGGGATTTGCAAACGATGATCCGAACGAGCATCTTGTCATCTTTTTGGAAATGTGCGACACTTTTAGATTTAATGGAGTTTCGGATGAGGCGGTGAGACTTCGATTGTTCCCATTCTCTTTACGGAACAAGGCGAAGAGTTGGTTGCATTCCCTACCGTCCGGTTCAATAACAACTTGGGAGGATTTAGCTCAGAAATTCCTTGCAAAATTCTTCCCACCGGTGAAAACTGCGAAGATGAGGAATGAAATCACAATGTTTGAACAACAACATGGGGAGTCGTTATATGAGGCATGGGAGAGATACAAGGAACTGCTCAAAAAATGCCCACATCATGGATTGCCCCAGTGGCTACAAATGAACACCTTTTACAACGGACTACATGGTAATCTCAGGACAAGTATCAATGCAGCATCGGGCGGAACATTCCTGGCTAAAAGTTATGAGGAAGCATATGAGTTGATTGAAACCATGGCTACTAATAACTATCAGTGGCCCACAGCGAGGATGACACAGGCAAAGGCAGCTGGGGTATTAGAAGTAGATAACAAGACAGCAATTCAAGCACAGATGGCTGCAATGTCAAAGAAGTTGGAGCAAGTGGTAGCCGCACAAACACAACAAAAATAGCAAGAATCATAAGTGACAATAGTGTGTGAGTTGTGCGCAGGAGAACACCCAACAGAGCAATGTGCAATTAATCCAGCAACTGTGCAGTTCATCGGTAATTACAACAGAATTCCTCAAAACACTTATCAGAACAAATATAATCAAGGAAATCGGAATCATCCGAATTTCTCATGGGGCAACAACCAGCAAAATCAAGCTTCACGTCAAACATACCCTCCAGGTTTCCAGAATAATCAACATCCAGTTCAATATCAAGAAAGGAAATCCGATCTGGAGGAAAAGTTGGATAAATTCATGGCTACCACCCAGTTGGCGATCAAGACTCTAGAAAATTAGATGGGTCAGATAGTGTTGGTAGTAAATAGTAGACCACAAGGAACACTACCAAGTGACACCGAGAAAAATCCTAAGGGTAATCATGAGTAGTGTCAAGCCATTATGTTGAGAAGTGGAAAACAACTTGTGGGTCAAGAGCCAAAAATTTCGATTACAAAGGAAAGTGAAGCAGAGACAGAAAATACAGGGGGTGAGATAAAGCAAGGAAATGAGAAACAAATGGATAAAATCAACCCAGTTAACAAACCAATTGTGTATCCTCCCCCACCATTCCAGTAAAGAGTTCAAAAACAAAAGTTAGACAAGCAATTTTCAAATTTTTTGGAAGTTTTCAAGAAACTTCAAATTAACATACCATCTGCAGAGGCCCTAGAACAAATGCCTAGTTATGCTAAATTTATGAAAGGGATTCTATCAAGGAAAAAGAAATGGGATGACTTTAAGACGGTGGCATTAACAGAGGAGTGTAGTGCGATATTACAGCAGAAATTACCACCAAAACTCAAGAACCCTGGGAGCTTTACTATTCCATGTACGATTGGGGAGAGGCATTTCAACAAGTGTTTATGTGATTTGGGGCGAGTGTAAACCTGATGCCACTGTCAGTGTACTTAGAATTAGGTTTGCCCGATCCAAGGCCTACTAACATCTCCCTACACAACAAGGCGATAGGTCGATTCACGTGTCCGAGAGGCATAAGAGAGACATCTTAGTGAAAGTGGACAAATTCATATTCCCCACGGACTTCATTATTCTAGATTTTGAGGAGGACAAGAACATCCCAATTATCCTAGGAAGACCATTTTTGGCTGCAGGGAAAACACTCATTAATGTACAAAGGGAGAACTCATGATGAAGGTCCAAGATCAAGAAATGAAATTCAGCGTGTTTAAGGCTATGAAATTCCCTACGGATGAGGAAGAATGTTTTCGACTGGATCTAATTGAGCAAATCATTAGTGACGACATGAGCAAAAATTTGGTGAACGATCCATTAGAAACAACATTATTGGGAGATGAAGAGATTGATGATCCAGAATTGGTAGACTACCTTCAATTGCTAGACTCATTGCCACGAGTACCAAGAGTTAGAACACAGTTTGAACCATTGCACACGGAAGAGGTAACAGTAGAAAAATTAAAACCATCATTGGAAGAGCCTCCAAAGCTGGAACTTAAACCACTACCTAAACACCTCAGGTATGCGTATTTAGGCAATTTAAATTCTTTACCTGTTATTATTTCAGCTGCACTTAACGAATTGCAGGAAGAAAAGTTGTTGAGGGTGCTTCGGGAACACAAATCAGCCATTGGATGGACAATTGCCGACATAAAGGGAATCAGCCCTTCATTTTATATGCATAAAATTTTGATGGAAGATGATGCAAAACCAACGGTGGAACAACAGTGGAGGCTCAACCCAATTATGAAGGAAGTGGTATAGAAGGAAGTTCTGAAATGGTTAGATGCTGACATCATTTATACGATTTCAGATAAAGAAATGGGTTAGTCCAAATTAAAGTGTACCAAAAGAAAGGAGGAATAGATTTGGTGCGTAATGACGACAATGAGTTAATCCCAACCGTAATGTTGACGTTGGCGGGTTTGCATGGATTACAGAAAATTGAACAAGGCAACCCAAAAAGACCATTTCCCGCTGTCCTTTATTGACCAAATGTTAGATAGACCGGCGGGACATCAGTATTACTGTTTATTGGACGGATATTCAGGTTACAATCAAATAGTCATTGCTCCGGAGGATCAAGAAAAGACCACACTTACATGCCCTTATGGCACCTTTGCATTCAGAAGGATGTCATTCGGACTATGCAATGCACCGGCAACCTTCCAAAGGTGTATGATGGCCATTTTTTCGGATATGGTAGAGAAAAACGTAGAGGTCTTCATGGATGACTTTTCAGTTATGGGAACAGCTTTGATAATTGTTTAAATAATCTGGTCATGGTGCTGCAAAGATGCAAGGAAACGAATCTCGTTCTAAATTGGGAAAAATGCCACTTCATGGTGGAAGAGGGTATCATTTTGGGTCATAAAGTATCAGCTCAAGGATTGGAAGTCGACAAGTCAAAGCTGGAAATAATTGAAAAATTACCTCCACCAACCTCAGTGAAGGGTATTCGGAGTTTCTTGGGACAGGCCGAGTTCTACAGGAGGTTTATAAAGGATTTCTCAAAAATTGCGAAACCTCTATGCAGTCTTTTAGAGAAGGATGCGACGATTAGCTTTGATGAAGAATGCAAGACAGCGTTTGAATTGTTAAAGAGGCAATTGACTACAGCTCCTGTTATAGTTGCACCGGATTGGAGCATGCCATTCGAGCTGATGTGTGATGCAAGTGACTTCGCGGTTGGGGCTGTTTTGGGGCAACGTAGAGACAAGGTGTTTCACGCTATATACTATGCAAGCAAAACACTTTCAGAAACTCAATTGAACTACATAACCACAGAAAAGGAGTTGCTTGCCGTGGTAAATGCGTTTGACAAATTTCGTGCTTACTTAATCGGGACTAAGGTGATAGTCTATACAGACCATGCAGCAATTCGGAATTTGATAGCGAAAAAGGATGTTAAGCCATGCCTTATCTGTGAGACCCCAAATTTTATCAATAAAGATTTAAATTTTGTCGAAATAATTTTTCAATATTAGGGTGTGAATTTGAGATAATATTATAGTTGTGGGTAGTATTTATAAATTTTGCAAAGTATCACAGTGGTTATATTATATTTCGATTGGTGGGGAATATTAGGTTTAGCGAGGGAATATTAAATGCAACGACTCAATCATTGGTGGACCCTAGCGAAATTATTATCGGATTGAAAAACGACAAAAATATTTTATTGAAATAACGGCGGAAGTTTTACTGGTGATCTTGTTGAACTACTTTCGGTAGTAAAAAAATACGATGTCACGTGTGGTTGCATAAGTAGCGCACGGTATTGATTATTGATCTTATGTGAGAAGTCACTCGGTTTGATTCCATTATTGTCGATTAATAATATGAATTATTATAATGCGATAATGACGTTTTGTTTTATTAAGTATTATTAACGTAATAAAATGCGAAACATCTTTTATATAAAATGAATACTTTATTAAAGTTATTCATAAATAGAATATATTATATTTTATTATATAGTGTTGCATAGTGTTTTTGCATAGTTTTGCATAGTGTTTGCATAGTAAAAAATGTTTTTATATAAATAGAATATATGATATTTTATTTAAAAGATTTTGCTTTAAATATGGATGAGTCAGATTAAAGTAAATCAATCTGGACCGCTCATGGATTAATTACTATGCATTCTATTTTCCTATAAATAGAAGCTCATTCCTTCATTATTTTCTTACGAATTCAATCAAAAACTAGAGAGAGAAATTATAGAGAAAGCTATAGAGAAAATCTATAGAGAAAAGAAGAAGAGTATTACTGCTACTTCACTTTTTGATATTCAGGTTCTTTTACGGTAAGGGATATTATTTGTTGTACTGTAAGGGTATTATTCTTTCTTATTCATGAAGAGAACTTCATTATTCCATTTATTATTATTACATTGGAATAACTTTGTAAAAGTGGCATACCCTATACATAACTTTGTATCTGCGGCGTACCCTATACTTGGTGAAATCCTTATATTATTCCATTCTTATTTATTACATTGGAATAACTTTGTATCTGTGGAATCCCCTATACTTGGTGATCTTTCTCATTATTCCATTTTTTATTATTACATTTGGAATATCACATGCGTGTGTTTTACACCTGACTGGTTCCATTGTTTATTATTAAATTTATTATTACATTTGGAATATCACATGCGTGTTTTTACACGGACACTGGTTCCATTGTTTATTATTCAACATTTATTATTACATTTGGATCATCCACGTGTGCGATTGTGAATTCACGACGACTGGTTACATTATTATTATTCTATTGGAATAACTTTTATCATACATCTTGCGCATGCGTGGTGATTTCTTTTGTTATTCCATTCTTTATTATACCCAGGTTGGTTAAAACTTTGACTTCTATACTCCATGAAATTAGTAGAATATCCTTGATATTTGCGTTTCATTCGATATCTTTTCATGGAAATATTCTTCCTCGATCATTCTTGAATTTTACTCTAAAAACGATGTCATGTTGACAATTTGGGCGTTAATAATTCTGGATTAAATAATTCTTGAACTTGTTTTATTGAATTATTATGTCATTGTCATCATCCTCATTCATGTTATATTATATTATCTTTTGGCTTACGTGCATAGATGAACTTAGTATGATTATGACTAGGGGATCATTCGTTATAATCATGGCTTGATATAAATGATGTGACAAAAGTCCTCGATTGGCTGTAATGCGATGATGGATAGTTTTTGGTATGATTATGACCGGGGTGATTCGGTATAGTCATGACCATTGATAATTTGATGAAAATCCTTGGCCAGTAATGCGAGGATGATTAGATATTGTGGTTTATTCATTAAACCGAGTCTTAGTGATAAAAATTGATGAAAACCTTTTAAAACCTAAAAGATAGTAGACTTTATTTTCTACTTGACTCTTTTAATGGATTGCATATTCATTGCAGATTAAAGCGGTTGTCTATTGTATTTTATCGGTTTAACATTGTTGAAGGCTAATGATAATTTATTCGCATTATCTTAGTCATAATATTTCTTCTTGGGCTAGTTGAGCTCACCCTTTCTTTCTTTCATTTTCTCTTGAAATGAGAATATAAATTTGGGACGAGTCGGGGAAAAGAGTGATGGTCCCGAAGATAGCATTAGTAGTCCTCACTATTACGTTAAATAGTGTGATAATAAATGTAATGAGGACTCCTTTTGAGTATGGATATTGTCTAAATGACAATATTCCTATTAGAACTCTCGGTTTATGTATTGTCGTATGTTACCTGACGGATGTATAATTAAGTTTGTATTTGAATTTATGTACCATGTAAGTGGCGACCCAAGATGGGTGGCGTATACCTAATTTTGGGGGCGTCACGGTTGGTATCGAGCTTATGGATATGATCCACACATTTGAAATGTGAGATAAGAACTAGGAGGGAGAGACGGAAATCTTTCGCTAGTATGACCTACCTAAGTTTATTTGGTATTTAATTGGTCGGTCGGAGTATAGGGATAAAATGTGATATGTTAATTAACCCTTATTTTGTGCGATGTTTGAGATTTAGATGTTGTGAATAGGGCTCGGTTATTGGAAGCGATGATAATGAGTCATTGATTCGAACCAAAAGGTAACGACCAACAACACGATAATAATCATCTTTGGTGGCAGAAGTAACGACCATCGAAATGATGATGACCATCGTGGGAGAAATTATCATGCCAAGAATGGTAACCACTTGATTGGTAATCATGGTCAAGATAATAGAAGTGGAAATTTCAAGAAGAGAAGGTCATTTAGCTCGATTTTGTCATGCACCAAAGTCAAGTCCAAATGGGACGGTGGCACCAAAAGGTGGATACTGGACAAAACAAAGTCGTGGTTTTTATGAAGAGCGTTTTCATGACTTCTTAAAAAGCGAAGTGACTCGAACGAAGTTAGCACGGGTTAGTTAATTATAAATTCTTGCGAAGTCTATACCTTATTAGATATCGGTTCTACCCATTCTTTTATCTCACTTGCTTTGCGTTCAACGTTTAAATTTGACTCAGGAGAAGTTAGACTTTGACTTATTGGTTGAAACCTCGTTAGTAGGAGCCTTAGAACCTTCGTTACCTCCATTTTTTTTTTAAATCTTGTTTGATTCAAATAAACACTTTCACGTTACTGTCGATCTTATCTCTTTGAAAATACTTGCCTTTGAGGTAATTTTTAAAATCGATTGATTAACTACTCATTATTCTTTTTGTTAGGTTGTTAGCTTTCATATTCCTAACCAACTTTGTTATCTGAATTCAAAGTAACCAAACCCTAAAGTTAATCATTGTCATATATCAAGCCATAAGTAAAGAGCCCCGATCCTTTCGTTGTTGATTTCCTTGTGTGGAATGCATCGAGGCTGACTTTCTCTAAGCGACATCATGAAAGAAGATGGCGAGTTGATAGGCATCATTATGAGGTCTATCTAGGTTAAAGGATAGAAGTCACGATTGGTATCAATGTGACGTATTATCCAAGTTTTGGATGAGAATCACAATTTTGAATGATATTTCTATCATTAATAAATTTCTTGACGTATTCTTGAAGACTTTCTAGCCTACCCTAGGCGTGAGATCGAATTTTGTATTGACCCCAATCAAAAACCCATTTCTTAAACCCTCAAATATTTCTTCAACTAAAAGGATCATTTTACGTGGATTATGATGAAAGTCATAATAAAAGCATTGAACTAATGAAAATCATGGGTATATGGTATTATTAGTAAGTGTTATGATGAGTTATGTTGGTTATTATGAAAAACATGAAAGTTTCTTAGAAATCACAAAGAGTTGAAAATCGATTTTGTGAAAAGCGTAACATGAAATTCAATTGACCATATCTCCTAATATATTTTGAATTTTGAGTGTGGTCAAGTCCTAGAGTTAGATCTATGAGTTACCTAACTAATCCAAGTGGAATTACTGGAAAAGGTGTTGTAGATTTTTGTGTGGACTGATTTTAGCAAAGGAGTGCAAAGCTGCAAAAACCAAAAAAAGCTACTTTGCCCATGATTTTAGAGGGCTGTTTCGACCACTAAATTTATGTGAAAAAATTCTGGCCTTTTGGGACATGAAAATATATGTTATAAAGTACCTCCTGTCCAAAAATGAGCTCATTACGACTTAAAATGAGCAAGTTATGACCATTTCAATATTTAGGTTTTTAGAAAACGAAAATGATATAATCGGAGTTCTATAACTCAGATGACCATGAAATTTAAACTGAGGCTCACATTAACATGTGTAAGGTCCTGCCAAGATTTGGGAATTTTGGAGTTAACCTTGAGGTAGCTAATTTCTTAAGGAATTAATTAGAAATTGATTTTTGAAAAATAGTAAATGAATTTTAAAATTAGAGAAAAAATATATTCATCATTATGGGACTATATTATGCTAAATCCCAGAAAAGAAATATTTTTGGGACTGATTTGGTATTTTTCATGAAAATAGTTTAATTCTGAACATATGAGTTAAATATGTTATGTGAAAGTAACAAAGTTGAAAATAGGATTTTATGGCTAGAGAATCCTATATAGAGTATATGCATATTTTTTGATATGAGGATTTGATAATTGGTGATGATATCTTATGAGTATGGCATTTTGAATGATTAAATGCATTATATGGTAAAAGCGTAAACAATTGAAATAAATTGTTTATAAATTTAAGAAGTGATTAAAATATTATTATAATATTAATGATATTAGATTATAAGATTATTAAGTGATTGATAACATGGGGATATTCTTGAATCTGGATAAATTATATTATAAATGTTTAATATTTATCCTTTATCTCATTTGATTGATTCTTTATATCATTGATCCTCCTCATGCTTATATTATGTTGAAAGTCATACATGGCTCACGTGCTTATGGACTTGGTATGATTATGACCGAGGATTGTTGGGTATAATCATAACCGTAATTGAAAACACGATTATCTTTGTACGTAGTGCATGGATAATTTGTGGTGGTGTGATACTAATGAATACACGATTATCTTTGGTACGTAGTGTATGGATAATTTGTGGTCGTGATACTAATGAATACACGATTATCTTTGGCACGTAGTGCATGGATAATTTGTGGTCGTGATACTAATGAATACACGATTATCTTTGGGATAATTTTACGTGAATATGGATAATTTATTGGTCGTGATACTAATGAATACACGATTATCTTTGGTAGTAGTGCATGGATAATTTAATCGTGATCTAAATGAATACAATACGATTATCTTTGGTAGTAGTGCATGGATAATTTGTGGTGCGTGATACTAATGAATACACGATTATCTTTGGTAGTAGTGCATGGATAATTTGTGGTCGTGATACTTAATGAATACACGATTATCTTTGGTAGTAGTGCATGGATAATTCATGGTGGTATTGATCTAATGAATATCCTTGGCACGTAGTGCGAGGGATGATTCGATGATATGGATTAATTATTGAAATGAGTCTCGTGATGAAATATTAATTCATGGATGTGGTAAAAAGTCATCTTTGGTAGTAGTGCATTGATAGACTTGGTATGATTATGACCACGGATTATTCGGTATAATCATGAGTAGTAATTGAAAACACGAATATCCTTGGCGATGAGTGCATGGATGGATAATTCGTGGTCGTGATACTTATTAATCTGCGTCTCAAAGATTATTGGTTTCTCTCGTATTATTGGTTTCTGATTGTATATATCTTTGGCTGTAGTGCAAAGATGAATTGTTAATGAATATCTTTGGCGGGATTGCAAAAGATGAATTTAATGTTTTTAACGATAAAGGTATTCAAGGTATCCTCACCTCTTTATCATACCGGTCGTACCCTAATTTCGAGAAAATTCCATAAGGAGGGAGATTGTGAGACCCCAGTTTTATCGATAAAGATTTAAATTTTGTCGAAATAATTTTTTAATATTATGGTGTGAATTTGAGATAATATTATAGTTGTGGGTAGTATTTATAAATTTTGCAAAGTATGCACAGTGGTTATATTATATTCGATTGGTGGGGAATATTCGGTTTAGCGGGGAATATTAAATATAATGACTCAATCATTGGTGGACCCTAGCAAAATTATTGTCGGATTGAGAAAACGACAAAAATATTTTATTGAAATAACGGTGGAAGTTTTACTGGTTGATCTTGTTGAACTACTTTCGGTAGTAAAAAATACGATGTCGTGTGGTTGCATAGTAGCACACGGTATTGATTATTGATGCTTATGTGAGAAGTCACTCGGTTTGATTCCATTATTGTCGATTAATAATATGAATTATTATAGCGATAATGACGTTTTGTTTTATTAGTTATTATTAACGTAATAAAAGCGAAACATCTTTTATATAAAATGAATACTTTATTAAAGTTATTACATAAATAGAATATATTATATTTTATTATGCATAGTGTTGCATAGTGTTTTGCATAGTGTTTTTTGCATAGTGTTGCATAGTGTTTGCATAGTAAAATGTTTTTATATAAATAGAATATATGATATTTTATTTAAAAGATTTTGCTTTAAATATGGATGAGTCGATTAAAGTAAATCAATCTGGACCGTTCATGGATTAATTACTATGCATTCTATTTTCCTATAAATAGAAGCTCGTTCCTTCATTATTTTCTTACGAATTCATTTTGAAACTACTAGAGAGAAATTATAGAGAGAAGCTATAGAGAAAAATCTATAGAGAGAAAAAGAAAAGTATTACGCTACTTCTTCTTTTGATATCCGATTGTCTCTTCTAAGGTAAGAGATATTATTTGTTGTACCGTAAGGGGTATTATTCTTTCTTATTCATGAAGAGAACTTACATTATTCCATTCATTATTATTACATTGGAATAACTTTTAAAAAGTGGCATACCCTATACATAACTTTTGTATCGTCATGGCCCTATACTTGGTGAAATCCTTATATTATTCCATTCTTATTTTTATTACATTGGAATAACTTTGTGTCTGTGAATCCCTATACTTGGTGATCTTCTTCATTATTCCATTCTTTATTATTACATTGGAATATCACATGCGTGTGTTTTACACGGACTGGTTCCATTGTTTATTATTACGCATTTATTATTACATTGGAATATCACATTTGTGTTTTACAGGACTTTCAGTTCCATTGTTTATTATTCATTTATTATTACATTGGATCATCCATGTTAATTGTGAATTTCACGACTGGTTTCCGTTATTTATTATTATTACTATTGGAATAACTTTTATACATCTGAAATCTGCGCATGGTGATTTCTTTTGTTATTCCATTCTTTATTATACCCGGTTGGTTAAAACTTTGACTTCTATACTCCATGAAATTAGTAGAATATCCTTGATATTTGCGTTTCATCCGATATCTTTTCATGGAAATATTCTTGATCATTCTTGAATTTTACTCTATAAAAGCGATATCATGTTGACAATTTGGGCGTTAATAATTCTGGATTAAATAATTCTTGAACTTGTTTTATTGAATTATTATGTCATTGTCATCATCCTCATGTTATTATATTATGTTATCTTTGGCTTACGTGCGTAGATGAACTTAGTATGATTATGACCGAGGGATCATTCGGTATAATCATGGCTTGATATAAATGATGTGACAAAAGTCCTCGGTGGCACATAATGCGATGATGGATAGTTTTGGTATGATTATGACCGGGGGTGATTCGGTATAGTCATGACCATTGATAATTTGATGAAAATCCTTGGCCGTGTAGTACGGGGATGATTAGATATTGTGGTTTATTCATTAAAAGCGAGTCTTAGTGATAAAAATTGATGAAAACCTTTTAAAACCTAAAAGATAGTAGACTTTATTTTCTTGACTCTTTTAATGGATTGCATATTTATTGCGATTAAAGCGGGTTGTCTATTGTATTTTATCGGTTTAACATTTGTTGAAGACTAATGATAATTTATTACGCATTATCTTAGTCATAATATTTCTTCTTGGGCTAGTTGAGCTCACCCTTTCTTTCACTTTGTTCTCTTGAGAAAATGAGAATATAAATTTGAGACGAGTCGGGAGCGAGTGATGGTCCCAGAGATAGCATTAGTAGTCCTCACTATTACATTAAATAGTGTGATAATAAATGTAATGAGGACTCCTTTTGAGTATGGATATTATCTAAATGACAATATTCTATTAGAACTCTCGGTTTATGTATTGTCGTATGTTACACCTGACAGATGTATAATTAAGTTTGTATTTGAATTTATGTACCATGTAAGTGGCGACCCAAGATGGGTGACGTATACCTAATTTTGGTGGCGTCAAATTATCTGGTGGATTCTCCTACTGCAAGAATTCGATTTAGAAATAAAGGATAGGAAGGGGACGGAGAATCAAGTAGTTGATCACTTGTCGAGGCTGGAGAACCAAGGGAAAGAAAAAGATGACAAATGCGAAATTAATGAATCATTCCCGGATGAACAACTTTTTGGGATGTCAACAGAGATTCCGTGGTATGACGACTATGCAAATTTCGTGGTGAAAATAACATCGGACCTCACAAGGCAACAGAAAAAAGAAATTTCTTCACGACGTGAAGTGGTATATATGGGATGATCCATATTTGTTTAAGCGAGTCTGCGATAGATGGTGATTCGACATGCGTCCGTGCAAATAAGTGAAGAATATCCCGAACGAAAGTGTCACTCATCCATCGATATGGTGGGCATTATGGGATTGAGAGAACAGCAGCAAAGGTGCTACAATGTGGATTTTATTGGCCAACATTATTCAAAGACGCCCACCAGTTTGTTAAATAATGTGATAGGTGTCAAAGGGTGGGCAATATTTCGAAACGCAATGAGATGCCTTTCCAAATGATTCTAGAAGTGGAAATTTTTGATGTTTGGGGTATAGATTTCATGGGACCATTTCCCTCGTCCATGAACAATCAATACATTCTCCTTGCAGTGGACTACGTGTCAGAATGGGTTGAAGCTGCAGCTCTACCAACAAACGATGCCAAAGTGGTCCTCAAATTCTTGAAAAAGAACATCTTCACTAGGTTTGGCACACCAAGAACAATTATAAGTGACGAAGGTAGTCAATACTTTTGCAATAAACCGTTCATCGCTTTTTTTGCACAAGTATGGGGTGAACCACAAGATAGCTATAACATATCACCCTCAAACCAAAGGGACAAGTTGAGGTATCGAATGAGAAGTTAAAAAGATATTGAAAAAAGTGGTGAATCCGAAATTAAAGATTGGTCACTTAGATTGGATGATGCTTTATGGGCTTATCTGACAACATACAATACGCCAATGGAATGTCACCATATCAATCATTGTTATGCGGAAGCGTGTATCATTTAATATGGAATTACTGACATATAAGGCGTATTAGGCGATGAAAAGCTAAATTTTGATCAAAAGGTTGTAGGAGCGAAGAGACTACTTCAGTTGAATGAATTAGACGAGTTTCGCCTACATGCCTATGAGAACGCTAAGATATACAAAGAAAAAGTCAAAAGGTGGCACGAATTGAAAATTTTACGTCAAACATTCGAGCCAGGCCAATCAATATTTTTATTCAATTCAAGGCTGCGTTTGTTCCCCGGAAAGCTCAAATCCAGATGGTCGGGACCATTCACAATAAAGCAAGTATTGCCTCATGGGGTAGTTAAAATTTACAGTCGTAACCCTCTCGAAACATTCAAAGTCAATGGACACCGGTTGAAGCATTACTGGGGTGGAGAAGCCAATACCGACGTGATCGCCATCACGTTGGCCGATACAACTTAAACATGAAGTAGTTAGGCTGAACGACTTAAAATCAAGCGCTCATTGGGAGGCAACCCAATTTTTAGTTCTTTTATCGTATTTTTTAGTCATATTTGCTTAATCATAAGTTTTAGTAAGTTATTAGGTAGAAGAATAAAATAAAATTCTTGATATACTCTCCATAACATGACATGGCATCCAATACTTATTAATGTTCTGTTTATACCATACAGTTTGGGAAAAGAAGCATTCGAATCGAGTATTCAAAGCAAAAAACAACAAATCATGTTTGATGATAAAGCTATACTTTGTAACAATCTTATTCATTTATTAATAAAAAGTATTAATTTATTAAAGGCTTTTAATTATCTACATGATCTTTGTTTTATAATATGTGATAAACCCGTAGTTTTAAGCAATGCTTTTAGAATAATGATGATGATCATTCTAATGAGATCTAAATTCTTAGAAAGCTTAAAACTAAAATAGTTCCCAATCGTTGGATTACTAAATTGGGGATTAGTGAATCCGGATAGATTGGTACATCGTTGCTTGCTCATTGGATGAGGATGATTGATCTCATGATCATTTGTGTGGAACACTAAAAGCAGTATGTAGGTGCTTATTAGAGAATAAGTTCACTTTGAGCATTGGCTCATTAGGAATACCTAATGGAGTTTTACTTTGCTGTGTCGATAGAATTTCTGTAGTGATAGTAGTCTGAGTGATCCTTGGACTTGAGATCATCATAGTATCTTGTGTATGATGAGTTATACTTTGACTTATTCCTTAAGACCCTTAGGGTATATCAAAGGGTATGCTTGGGTATAATAAGTTGTATGCGTGGAGATAATGTATGATCGATAAAGAATCTACCACTTCTAATAAAGAAGAAAATGTCTATGTGATTCGATAAATGACAACCCGAGTAGTCCTTGGCGGCGAAATGAAATTAGAAAGGAGTTTCTAATTTGCATTATTTGGAGTTGTGCATTTAAGGATCGAAATACATATAATTAAATAAAATAAGACTTGTGATAATTCCATGTCTTATATTTAATTGGGACATTGTATGGTGGAAGGATTGAATTATGCGGTAACTATTTACTCGAAAGGTTCTTTTATGATTAATGTTGAAATCTATATTATACGGAAAATCGTTGATCATTGGGAGAACTTATCCTATATTGTAGAATAAATATTATTTATTTAAATAAATTAATTGTTTAATTTATTTATTTAAATAAGATTAAATTATTACTAATTGATTTATTCTGTTAGGTTTAATATGGAGAACCTAAAGGGTCACACCATAAAAGGAAGAATAATTATTTAAGAAGTTAATGGCATAATCGTAATAATATGTTATGTATATTTAATTTAATCTATGGTGATAGAATAAATTAAATAGCTTAATATTATTATTTAATATTTTAGAAATATTAAATATAAATTAATAAGAGAGTCTTATTAATATTATTACAATTATTATTATTTTTTAATTTCTAAAGAGTTTAGAAATTAATTTAATATAAATACTCTCATTTATTCTAATAGGATTAGGAGGAAAATTAGTTAAAGGAGTTTAATTAATTATCCCTAATAAGATTAGGGAGCCCAATTAATTAAAAGAGTTTAATTAAATAAATAAAACCTTATTTTTAATTGTTAAGAGGGTTTGCTTGATATCTTTATAAGAGGAGTCTTATATGGGTGGTCAAAATTGTTGACTTTTTGTAATAATTCGATTTGTTGGAGAATGTCGTTCTTTTTCTATAGAGATAGAAAAAAACTAGGGTTTGAGCCAAATACCCATCTTCTTGAATTTTTTCTTCCTTGGTGGATCACCTCTGAGGCCAAACACTTGGGTGGCTAACGTTGATCGAAAGGAAGGAACCAAACCCGGTGGATTGAGTTGAGCGAAAAGGATTGGAGGTGAACTTGTACACGAGGAAGCTCGATCTTCAAGGTATGATTTTTATTCTTTATCTTTTTTCGTTTAATTAATAATTGTGCATAAAGGGTGATCAAGGGTATATGGTTTGTAAAATTTTAAACTACGATTTTACACGCGTTTAAAACTTATTTTTTGCAATTTGATTGCGTTCTTGAATATTACAAACCTAACGGTGGCATCGAGCCAAACCTTTATGCTGAATTATTAATTGTTTTAATTTGATATGTATATTGATATATGTGTTTAGAACAATTTAATTGGGCATAATTTTTGTTAAATAAAATTTAAAAAAAAAAAAAAAAAAAAAAAAAAAAAAATTAAATTTATTTTTTTTTTTTGATTTTTCAAAATTAATTTTTTTATGTTTTTTAAATTTTGTTTTTATTTATATGGATTATATATAAAATATTTTATTTATTATATAATTTTTATATGATTATATTATTTTATATTGATATATATATATATATAAATATATAAATATTATATATTATATATTATATAAATATATATATATAATTATATATATATATATATATATATATATATATATATATATATATATATATATATATATATATATATATATATATATATATATATATATATATATATATATATATATATATATATATATATATATATATATATATATATATATATATATATTAAATATATATAATTTTTAATAATTTTAAAAAATAAAAAATTTTATTTTAATTTTAAAATAAAAGGTTTAATATTAAAATAAAAGTTTATTTTAATTTTAAAATTAAATTTCATGCTAACTAATTAGAGTTGGAATTGGATTCCATGATAACTAATTGGAGTTGAAATTGGATTACTATTTTCCTTAAATAAAGGAGTTTATTTAGATATGAAATAAGATTTCATATTATTCAAAATAAAAGAGTTTATTTGTGAATAGGAAAAAATCAAATTTCCTTTCCTTAAATAAAGGAGTTTATTTAGATATGAAATAAGATTTCATTTATTCAAAATAAAAGAGTTTATTTGTGAATAGGAAAAAATATTAATTTTCTTAAATAAAGGAGTTTATTTAGATATGAAATAAGATTTTATTTTATTCAAAATAAAAAAGAGTTTATTTGTTTATAATTAAAATTTTAATCAAATGTTTCCTTTAATAAAGGAGTTTTTTTTACATGGAATTGGATTCCATAATTAATTAAAATAAAGGAGTTTATTTTGATTAAAGATTTTGATTAAAATAAAATAGTTTATTTTATTCAAAATTGGATAAATTAAAATAAAATATTTTATTTTGATTTAAATTTGGATTAAAATAAAGGAGTTTATTTTGATTCAAAATTAGATTTTATACTAACTAAATTTGCCCATTAAATGATATCAATATATATATTAAATGTTTATTATTAATAAGATGAATGTTATTTATTGATGCGTATGATGATGTGTATGATAATAAATGGGATTGATTATGGATTATTGACCCGATGTGATTGGATTTTATTTTAGTTGGATGCATGAATGTATGGGTTTTTATTAAATGGGGTTACTGCGTACCTCGTCTTCTCTAATTTTTTTTAATAATGTAAATTCTATCTCCCTCTATGTACTTCCCTTGATTTAGCGATCGAGGTTTCTATTTATTTTAAATAGTTTTGTAATAGGAATAGTTAGAATTAATTTTGAAAAATTGGAGATCGAGGAAGAGGAGGAGCGCTTGAAGACCCGTTTGTAATGGAGCAGGGTTTAAATGTAATAGTTATATTTAAATATTATTTCTTGCTGCACCCTAGGGTTTGACCTTTTGGTTCACTTGGTGGCTCTAGTGAACCAAACTAGAATAAAAGTCCATAATCAATCAAGGGTAGAATATAGTATTCTATATGTGCATGCTTATACTATATATATATATATATTATGCAAACATGCTTAGCATGTTCATTAATATAATATGCGTATTTTATATATATATATATATATATATATGCATGCATTAAACAAGATGAGACAAATTAATAACAAACCCCTCGATTTTTTTTATTAAGTCTAAGCGTTCAAAGATATTTGGAATATCGAGCGTCAAGCCTACAGCATGATAAAATTAATAGAGTATTAAATATTTAATATGAGTTTGTTGTGTCACCACAAAGCAAGTATTAAGTATTTAAGATGTTAATTTATCACATTTGATGCTTATAAAGAAAATTGAACAATATTGTTTTGTTGTGTCACCACAAGGATGATATTTTCTTTTTTTGAATATATGGAGTGCTAGGTTGGACTTAACTTGGATAATTTTGATTCGGATGTGCCACCACTTGATCAAAAATAATCTAAGAGGCAAAATCTGAGGAGTTGCATAGTTGATGTAATTGACAAAAGTTGTCTACCTATTTATTTATATATAGTTTGTTGTGTCACCACAAGGCTATATACATTTGAAATGGGATCCTTATTCTCACTAGCAAATCTTTAATTAGATTTTTGCTTAACTATATAAGTGAGGTAATATAGTTTGAAGAAAATAGTGGGAGATACCAATTTAAAACAAGACCTAAATTATTTTGGTAATTAATAAAAGAATGTATGTTAAAATGTTGTTAATTACAAATTCATTTACAAAATTTTACAATGTCTAAAATTACTATCATTTGCGAAGCATATTAGATGCTAAATTAACGGGCCAAATTAAGCGGATTGGTTAAGGAATTTGAGAATAGTTCTCATGGTGAAAAAGCTATCTTATGTCATAATAAACCTATCCTGCAATGGTTGCGAGACAATGCCTCTCGAGGAAGAGATTGCTACTTTTAGAAAGTGGCGAGATGATGCACTGATTAGCTCGATGCATCATGCTTTCATCCATGAGTAACGAGCTTGACGTCGGCGTGAAACTATGGATGCTCTACTATATTCACTGCATCAGTAGTTGATGGTGAGGAAAATGGGGCCCGATAGATATCGAGATATCTAAGGAGCTCTTAGATCTAGAATGGCCAGATGACACTATAATGCAGACAAAAAGTTCTTAACATAATCAATTTGATTGATCGATTAGGACAACGGTTTTTGTCATGGATGGAGAGTTGAGCGAATTTGATCTTGCACTCACTCCGGACTCCTTTCACAATTGTTGTGAATTTTTCATATGAACAAGCTAGATATCGACCTTCGTTGATTTGCTTAACATATTGAAAAATGTTGAGAGTCACTTTCGACCAAGAAAGATCAAGTCTTCTTGGTAGGGGCCAAAGGATCTTACGAAAAGAAGAGCGATTCAAAGAAGGTAAATAGAAAGGCATAAACAAAGGATAATAAGAACAAAAGCGTCACGGATAGCAAAGGAGTTGCTTCCCTTTGCAATAAGCTGGACCTTTGGAAAAAGCTGCGAAGAAGCATCTTGCGAGGCTAACGAAAGAAGCTTAGTGAAGTTTGATTCAAATCTGATTTTGTTCATGATTTAAAATAAATTTTTCTTTAAGTCGAGGTTCTACTTGGGTATTGGATCTGAGACTTTGGTTATCATAAATATAGATTTATGAAGGGACCAAGCGAAGTAGAAAGCTAAACAAATATAAGTAATCTATGTGTGGAAAATGTAAGCAAAGGTTGCTTTATTAGCCATAGAAACTTATAGTTTAGCAATGCTACGAAAGCAAAATCTATTAAGTCGATAAGTTGTTATTGTATTCCAATTCTTGTTAAAAATATTATTTCCATTTTATTGTTGAACAATAAAATCTTTGGTATTATAATTAAGAACAATTGTTGTTACTATTTATAATAATAATGTTTTGTATAGAAATGAAATATTACTTAATAAATTTTGTATACTTGACTTACGTGAAAAATTATTTTGCAAATTGAACAAACTAGTATAAGAAAAGGAGATGATCATTCAAAGAGTTGAATGTATGTATTTGTTGAAATCTGAGTGTGAATTATTTGAAAGGTTCAAAAGAATTGAAGTGAAACAAATTGGCAAAAATATTAAGATTCTTTGATTAGATCGAGGAATAAATACTTGTGCGATAAGTTTCTAGATCATCTCAAATGGTTTTCTCATAATGGACACCTCGTCGATACGTAATAATTGATTGATGTATCTGAAAGGAAAAATCGTACCTTGTTGGACATAGTGCGGTCCATAATGATTTTACTGACATTCCAGTATCCTTCTGGGATAATGTCCTAGAAATGGCTGCATATCTACGAAAATGGTAACCTCAAAATCCATTTGAGACTCCATAAAAGTTATGGACGGGAGGATTCTAATCTTAAGTATGTTAAGATAAGGGGGTGTCCAACTTATGTGAAAAGGTTTTCAAAGGATAAGCTTGGGACAAGATTTGACAAGTCTGATTTGTGGGACATCTAAAGTAAGTTTAGGGTATATGTTACTATAATCCTACTTAGCAAAAGGTGTTTGTTGCGAAACAACACGCCTTTACAAGATAAAGGTGTTTATCATTGAAGGGGCTAGTGGGAGGATAATAGATCTTGAAGAGTTCAAGAACCACAAAACACTATAAGTCGAATAAGAGGAACACGTAGATAGACTGTTGTACCAATGAATCGTAAATCGGAATAAATGCGAAATAGTACCAGGAAGATACCTAGGAGGTATGGATTCATCATAGATGATGATGATGATTACATCATGATCATTGAAGATGATGATCGAAATTAACATTCGATGATGAGTAAAGAGTTCTAAAATAAGTGTGAACCTAAAGTGTCGAAAAGGGAATGGGGCGTCGTGACATTCCTAGTATTATATGTTGATATCTACGGATAAGGAATGACATACCAATGCTACTGATCGATAAAGATAAAGTTGTCTAAACATTCCTCCATGAATGATTTGGGAAGTAGTATCTTAATTGGGGATAAAATCTATATAGATAGATTTAAGAGGATGCTCGACTTAACCCGAGGAGCGTATATATTCATTTGATGCTAAAAGTCGTTTAGCATGGCAAACTCAAGAGATGTCTCATGTCGATGAGCTATGGAGTGTATCTCTCTTAATAGTCCCCACAGACTCTGAAAAGAGAGATCGCATGAGTGACATCATGTATGCAATGAAATGTCTGACGAGACACGATGTTGATCGATCGTATTATGGAGAAGTTCACTATGAGTCGGTGAAAAACATCTTAAAGTGCTTAACTTAGGCACTAAGGATGTGATCATATTCATGGTGGGTCTAAATTAAAACTAGAGGGCTTAACGAGACTCAAGTTTTTCGAGACGGACCAAAGATGATGAAAAAAATCACTTTAAGGTAAAGCGTTATCTTGAGCGGTGGTGCGATGAATTGGAAAGGTTCCAAAGCAATGAAAAGAGTTCTTTGGTTTAGTGATAAAGACAAAGTATATAGCTATAAATGAAGGCTGCTGAGTTGATTGTTTGGATTAAAAGTTCATTCTGAGAACTAGGAATAGTTCTAAGTCTCATCTTGGATCTAAACATGTGTTGTGGCACTTTCATTTGATTATTAGAATCATTGAAAGATGGGAAATCACTATAGAGATAGTGGACTCTCATGAACAACATTACATATCCATTAACTAAAGCTTATCCAACGGCGGGATAATCGTCACTTAGAGAAGAAGAGTATAAGATACCATGGCGATTGGCTTTAGTGCAGTGTGGGAGATTGAAAGTAGTATGCACACAAAGCGATCATGTTTGATGATAAAGCATATACTTTGTAACAATCTTATTCATTTATTAATAAAAAGTATTAATTTATTAAAGGCTTTTAATTATCTACATGATCTTTGTTTTATAATATGTGATAAACCCGTAGTTTTAAGCAATGCTTTTAGAATAATGATGATGATCATTCTAATGAGATCTAAATTCTTAGAAAGCTTAAAACTAAAATAGTTCCCAATCGTTGGATTACTAAATTGGGGATTAGTGAATCCGGATAGATTGATACATCGTTCTTTTTCTTTCGTTGGATGAGGATGATTGATCTCATGATCATTTGTGTGGAACACTAAAAGCAGTATGTAGGTGCTTATTAGAGAATAAGTTCACTTTGAGCATTGGGCTCGCTAAGGAATACCTAATGGAGTTTTACTTGCTGTCGATAGGAATTCTGTAGTGATAGTAGTCTGAGTGATCCTTGGACTTGAGATCATCATAGTATCTTGTGTATGATGAGTTATACTTTGACTTATTCCTTAAGACCCTTAGGGTATATCAAAGGGTATGCTTGGGTATAATAAGTTGTACATGGAGATAATGTATGATCGATAAAGAATCTACCACTTACAATAAAGAAGAGAAATGTCTATGTGATTCGATAAATGACAACCCGGTAGTCCTTGGCGGCGAAATGAAATTAGAAAGGAGTTTCTAATTTGCATTATTTGGAGTTGTGCATTTAAGGATCGAAATACATATAATTAAATAAAATAAGACTTGTGATAATTCCATGTCTTATATTTAATTGGGACATTGTATGGTGGAAGGATTGAATTGTCTGGTAACTATTTACTCGAAAGGTTCTTTTATGATTAATGTTGAAATCTATATTATCTGGAAAATCGTTGATCATTGGGAGAACTTATCCTATTGTAGAATAAATATTATTTATTTAAATAAATTAATTGTTTAATTTATTTATTTAAATAAGATTAAATTATTCTAATTGATTTATTCACAATAGGTTTAATATGGAGAACCTAAAGGGTCACACCATAAAAGGAAGAATAATTATTTAAGAAGTTAATGGCATAATCGTAATAATATATATATGTATATTTTATTTAATCTATGGTGATAGAATAAATTAAATAGCTTAATATTATTATTTAATATTTTAGAAATATTAAATATAAATTAATAAGAGAGTCTTATTAATATTATTACAATTATTATTATTTTTTAATTTCTAAAAGAGTTTAGAAATTAATTTAATATAAGTACTCTCATTTATTCTAATAGGATTAGGAGGAAAAATTAGTTAAAGGAGTTTAATTAATTATCCTAATAAGATTAGGGAGCCCAATTAATTAAAAGAGTTTAATTAAATAAATAAAACCTTATTTTAATAAATAAGGTTACTGATATCTTTATAAAGAGAGTCTTATATCGGATATCAAAATATACAACGTAATAATTCGATTGTTGGAAGTACGCTCTTTTTCTATAGAGATAGAAAAACTAGGGTTTGAGCCAATACCCTTCTTCTTGAATCTTTCTTTTTCCTTGGTGGATCACCTCTGAGGCCAAACACTTGGGTGGCTAACGTTGATCGAAGGAAGGAACCAAACCGGTGGATTCAAGTTGAGCGAAAAGGATTGGAGGTGAACTTGTACACGAGGAAGCTCGGATCTTGAGGGTATGATTTTTATTCTTTTTTCGCAATGAGGACATTGTATTGTTTAAGTTTGGAGGATTTAAATACATGTTTGACATGCATTTTTAGTTTTTAGGACACATTTTAAATTTTAGGCAATTAAATTTATGTATTGCATTTTATTTTCAGTATTGCATGTTAACATAGGGCATTTATAGTAGCTTAGGTTTGCATAGTAGAGAATAGTGTAATGCATCTTTGTATCTGCATTTTGTTATCCATCCATCCATATTTATCTAAAAAAAAAAATTGTTAACTAGTAATTATTGTGTTGTCTTAGTCTTTCAATGTTGCATAGCTATGTATTGTGGGCCTATGATGAGATTGTCAAGTAAGTAGCAAATACAGTATCGAGTATTAGAACTATGACACAATGATAGTTTATGAATGGAATCTTGAGTGTGTTTGAAACTGGTATAAAAGGAAAACACGTTTAATAAACATCTGTGTTGATTGGTTAAGTTCAAATCGGTACTTAAATGGTCTCTAAAGGATAATGCTAGAGTGAATGATAAAATGACAAGGATGGCTGGTAAAGGCTAAAGTTAGGCAAGAACTTAAGTTTGGGGGATGTATGTGGGGTATATAAGCTTGTAAAAAAAAAAAAAAAAAAAAAAAAAGCATACAAATAAGCGTTTGTCTAGTTTTGTGGCCTTTGTTACTTGAGCAAAATAAGCTTGGGGGATTGTCTTTACACCTAGCGCCCTAAAGTCTTAATGGTCTGGGAGTCGTTGGTCGAAAGCTCGTTAAGGTAACATTGAAAAGCCTAAAGGAATAAGACTTTGCATAGCTATATGTATAAAAAAAAAGAAAAAAAATGAATAAAACGGGAAATAAGAGCAAAAAGCCCCCGTAAATGGAAAATAAAGCATAAGTACCCCGAGTGAACCCTGATGACTTGTGATTGTTTGATTTTTAGTTGGAACTAGTTATTTTTGACGTTTTGAAGTTTGTGCGGCATGATTCCTTCTAGACTAGTTAAGTATTGAATTTGAGTTAGTATCAGTTATCATGGATGTTACACACACACACTATACCAGTGATGATGGCTTGAGATTCGAGGATTAAAGTGATTTATAGAATGGTTTTTAAATGGTTGATATTGTATAGTTGCTTATTTTAGCTGAGGCTGTCAAGATGAGTTTGATTCTGCAATATTGTTGGACTTGATAGCATATAAGTAAATTCGTATTCATATCATTGCATTGCGTGTAGTTGTCTTGTGCTCGAGGACTAGCACGATTTAAGTTTGGGGGATTTTGATAAGTGTATGTTATGTACGCGATTTCATATCTAATTCATGCTTGTTCATTGCTTTAATCTTGTGTACATGTGCATTTTTACTTATTTTGTGTCGTTTTATGTGTAGGTTGGTGGTTGTGGCATTTAACGTACTATTGGTGAAGTTAGGTGCGTTTGGAACGAAAATGGAGCATATTTGGAAGCAATTCAATAATACAATAAGTCGAGAAAAGAGGACACCCTACGTAATGTAATGAATCAACTCTATACCCCGTAAAGGGTCTTCAAGTCGATTAACAACACGTATGCCTTGCATTTAGATTTTACTCTTCCACCCGTAGGTAAAAATTCCGTCGATTCGATTAAGTCAGAGGTAAGCCACGTAGGAAGGCGTCATATATATATACACTTCTCACGGGCAAGGGTGGAAAATTCTGGAGTCCTGTTTGATTCTAACTCTTCTTGGGCATGAACTTTAGCTATTTGTAGGGCACTTTAACTCTATTGGATAGAGAAGATAGCTAGAGTGTTATGCTAGATATATACTACGCTATCAAACACAATAGAGGGATTAGAGAGATTAGGAAGATCAAAGTTCAGTTTTGGAGAGCAAAAGTGGAAGAATATTTCGAAGAGTTTTTCAAGACGATTGCATCTTTAGTCTACGTGAAGGGTGTTTTCTAATATTCTTTGTTTTAGATTATTATTTGTAATTGGAAAGATGAATTCTATGATTTATTCAGTATTTATTTCATTCATTATGAACTAATTCATTTTTTAGGCTTGTGATGGATCCTTAAGTGAATCAATGATTTTGTAAGCTTTGATTTCCAATTTAACAAGCCATTTCCAGTTTATTTATATTAATTTGTGCTTGAATCTATGAATTGCCTAATCAACAATTCTTGGTGGAGTTGGGAGGAATCGAAAGAGGATATTTAACTCTAGACCTAGTTAGTATAGCATGTGTTCAGGATTTTGTTAGTAGTTTAAACTTGATGAGTGTTAAGATAGAGATATGCTTGACGCCACATGTAATCGGATAGAGAACATATTCTTCAACCTTCTTCAGTTGTAATTCACATAGAGATATAGTGAGTTAGTTGATTAAGGTGTTTAACGGATTTCTATCTTAATTGTGGATTGAAGTTAATATGATATTAGTGCATCGAGAGGTGGCTAATACTACGTTCGTGTTCTTGATTAATAAACTGGGATAATGAGTTGAATTAGAATAAAGGTGTTAAAATCAAAGTGAAACTTAGGGTGAAATCATAAGTCTAATTTTGTAATATTCATGAAACTTGATCAAATTGCATAAAAAATGCGAGAGCGTGTAAAATCGAGTTTAAAAATTTTACAAACCATATACGGATCACCCTTTATGCATAATTATTAATTAAGCGAAAAGATAAAGAATAAAATCATACCCTTGAAGATCGAGCTTCCTCGGTGCAAGTTCACCTCGAATCCTTTTAAGCGTTCGACTTGAATCCACAGGGTTTGGTTCCTTCCTTTGATCGGCGTTAGCCACCCAAATGTTTGGCCTCTGGGGTGATCCACGAGGAAGAAGAAATTGAAGAAGATGGGTGGTTGGCTAAACCTAGTTTTTATCTCTATATAAAAAGTGTACTCTCTCAACAAATTGGAATTATTACGTATATGTTGAAAAAATCGACAACCCATACCACCCATAATAAGACTCCTCTTATTTATAGATGTGAGAATGACCCACCTTAACAATTAAGGAATTGGGTTTTATTTAATTAATTAAATTCTTTTAATTAATTAAGCTCCCTAATCTTATTAGGGATAATTAATTAAACTCTTTTAATTAATTTTCCTTCTAATCTTATTAGGAATAAATGAGAGTACTTATATTAAATTAATTCCTAAACTCTTTTAGAAATTAAAATAATAATAATTGTAATAATATTAATAAATACTCCTCTTATTAATTTATATTTAATATTTCTAAAATATTAAATAATAAATATTAAAAATATTTAATTTATTCTATCACCATAGATTAAATTAAATATAATATAACTATATATTATTACGATTATGCCATTAACTTCTTAAATAATTATTCTTCCTTTTATGGTGTGACCCTTTTAGTTCTCCATATTAAGCCGGTTGTGAATAAATCAATTAGAACAATTCTAATCTTATTTAAATAAATAAATTAAACAATTAATTTATTTAAATAAATAATATTTATTCTGATGATAGGGATAAGCCTCCTAGCGATCAGCGACTTTCCGGATAATATAGATTTCAACATTAATCATTAAAGAACCTTTGAGTAAATAGTTCTTAAATCTGATTCATCCTTCCACCATCTGATGTCCCGATTAAATATAAGGCGTGGAATTCTTTGTCGAAGTCTTATTTTATTTAATTATATGTATTTTCGATCTTAAATGCCTGACTCAAATAATAATGCATTAGAAACTCCTTTCTAATTTCATTACGCCTATAACCCGAGGACTCTTTGGGTTGTCATTTATCGAATCACATAGGACATTTTCTCTTCTTTTATTAAAGTGGTAGATTCTTTATTGATCATACATTATCTCCATGTATACTGACTTATTATACCCAAGCATACCCTTTGATATACCTAAGGGTCTTAAGGAATAAGTCAAAGTATAACTCATCATACACACGAATCTTATGATGATCTCTCAGTCGAGGATTACTTGTCTTACTATCACTCTGAAATTCTATTGACGAGTGATAAAAACTCCATTAGGTATTCCTTAGCGAGCCACGTTCGATGAACTGAACTTATTCTCTAATAAGCACCTACATACTTGCTTTAGTGTCTCCACACAAATGATCGTGAGATCGATCATCCTCATCGATGAGCAAACTGACGCGTATGTACCCGATCTATCAGGATTCACTAATCCCCGATTTAGTAATCGATGATTGGGAACTATTTTAGTTTTAAGCTTTCTAAAATTTAGATCTCATTAGAATGATCATCATCATTATTCTAAAAGCATTGCTTAAAACTATGGGTTTATCACATATTATAAAAGCGACATCATGTAGATAATTAAAAGCCTTTAATAAATTATTAATACTTTTTATTAATAAATGAATAAGATTATTCTGAAGTATATGCTTTATCATCAAACATGATTGGCTTGTGTGCATACTACTTTCAATCTCCCACTTGCACTAAAAAGCGATCGTCGTGGTATATCTACTCTTCTTCTCTACTAAGGCGATTATCCTGTTTGTTGGATAAGCTTTAGTTAATGGATATGTAATGTTGTTCTTGAGAGTCCACTATCTACATAGTGATTTCCCATCTTTCGATGATTCTAATAATCAAATGAAAGTGCCCTGACACATGTTTAGATCGAAGATGAGACTTAGGAACTATTCTGGATTACGTAATGAACTTTTAATCCAAACAATCAACTTGCGACTTCATTTATAGCTATATACTTTGTCTTTATCACTAAACCGGCAACTCTTTCTTTTGTTTGGAACCTTTCGATTCAACTGCACCCTTTTTCGAGTAACACTTTTTACCTTAAAGTGGATTTTTTATCATCTTGATGCATGCGAAAAACTTGAGTGCATTAAGCCCTCTGGTTTTAATTTAGACCCACCATGAATATGATCACATCCTTAGTCTTGGGTTAAGCACTTTAAGATGTTTTCAGCGACTTCATAGTGAACTTCTCCAGAATATGGTGATCGACATCGGGTCTCGTATATTTCATTGCATACATGATTGTCATCTCATGCGATCTCTCTTTTTTTAGTGCTGTGGGGACTATTAAGAGATACACTCCATAGCTCATCGACATGAGACATCTCTTGGGTTTGCCATGCTAAGCGACTTTAGCATCAAATGAATATCGTTCCTTGGGTTAAGTCGAGCATCCTCTTAAATCTATCTATATAGATTTATATCCCCAATTAAGATACTCTTCCCAAATCATTCATGGAGGAATGTTTAGACAACTTTATCTTTCTTGATTGTAGCATTGGTATGTCATTCCTTATCAAGTAGTATATCAACATATAATATAGGAATGTCACGATGCTCCCATGACCCTTTTGTACCTAGGTTCATTCTTTTTTGATAAAATCAAACTCTTTTGACACACTAGAAGTCTTTCCTCTTGATCCATTTCTCTATGTAACTTCCTCATCATCATCTTCATCATCATCATCATGATGTGTACCTCATCATCATCATCATCATGATGAATCCATACCTCCTCTAGGTATCTTGATACTATTCGATTTACGATTCGGTTGTGTGTACAATAGATTACATCTATGAGTTCCTCTTATTTGACTTATAGTGTTTTGTGGTTCTTGAACTCTTGAAGATCTATTATCCTCCACTAGCCCTTTTATGATAAACACCTTTATCTTAGAAGGCGTGTTTATAACAAACACCTTTTTGCTAAGTAGGATTATAGAACATATACCTAAACTTACTTTAGGATGTCCCACAAATCATGTACATGTCAAATCTTGTCCCAAAAGCTATCCTTTGAAACCTTTTTTTCACATAAGTTGGACAACCCTTATCTTAACATACTTAAGATTAGGAATCCTCCACATCCATAACTTTTATGGGAGTCTTGGGGTTTGGATTTTGAGGTTACCTTTTAAATGATGTCTGACCATTTCTAGGACATTATCCCAGAAGGATCTTTGGAATGTCGGTAAAATCATTATGGACCGCACCATGTCCAACAAGTATGATTTTTCATTCGGATACATCAATCGATTATTATGTATCGGGATGTGTCCATTATGAAAAAACCATTTGAGATGATCTAGAAACTTATTGCACAAGTATTTATTCCTTGATCTAATCGAAGAATCTTAATACTTTTGCCAATTTGTTTCATTTACGAATTCTTTGAACCTTTGAATAATTCACACTTGTATTTCGACAAATACACATTCACTCTTTGAATGATCATCTCCTTTTCTTATACTAATTTGTTCGATTTACAAAATTATTTTCATGTAAATCAGTATACAAAATTTATTAAGTAATATTCGATTCTATACAAAACATTATTATTATAAATAGAACAACAATTGTTCTTAATTATAATACCAAAAAGATTTCATTGTCCAATGATAAAATGGAAATAATATTTTTAACAAGAATGGAATCTGATAACAACTTATTGACTTAATAGATTTTGCGTAGGCATTCTTAAACTATAAGTTTCTATGGCTAATGTGGCAACCTTTGCTTCATTTCCCACACATAGGATTACTTATATTTGTTTAGCTTTCTACTTACTGCTTTGGTCCTTCATAAATCTATATTTATGATAACGAAATCGGTATCCAATACCCAGTAGAACCTTGACTTAAAAAAAAATTATTTTAAATCATGAACAAAAAAGCGTATTTATAAAGAAACTTCACTAAAAGCTTCTTTGGTTAGCCTCTGCAAGATGCTTCTTCTGATTTCTTTCCGATGTCGGGCTTATTTGCGGTGGAAGCAAACTCCTTTTTCTTTATCCATGTCGATTTTGTTCTTATTATCCTTTGTTTTGCCTTTTTATTTACCTTCTTTGAATCGTTCTTCTTTTGAGAAGATCCTTTGGCCCCCCTACGGTAAGACTTGATCTTTCTTGGTTGGAAAGTGACTCTCGACATTTTTCAACATGTTAAGCAAATCGGTGAGGGCGATATCTAGCTTGTTATATATGAAAAATTCACAACAATTGTGAAAGAGTCCAGGGGTGAGTGCGAATCAAATCTTGGCTCAACTCTCCATCCATGACAAAACCGTTGTCTAATTGATCAATCAAATTGATTATGTTAAGAACTTTTTATGCATCTTTTATAGTGTGTTGGCCGTTTCTAGATCGGAAGAGCTCCTTGAGATGTCGATATCTATCGGTCTACTTTCCTCACCATCATCTACTTGATGTGCGGGAATATAGTAGGAAAGCATCCATAGTTTCATCTTGTGTGGCTGAAGCTTCGTTACTCGTGGATCTGAGCATGATGCGTTGAGCCAATGTGCATCATCTTGCCACTTTTCTAAAAGTAGCGATCTCTTCCTCGGAGGCATTATGCGCAACCATTGCGAGGATAGGCGTATTAAGGACATAAGATAGCTTTTACTATTTATGAGAACTATTCTCAAATTCCTTAACCAATCCGTTTAATTGATTTGATTAATTTAGCATCTAATATGCTTGCGATGATAGTAATTTTTAGACATTGTAAAATTATTACGTAAATGAATTTATAATTAACAACATTTTAACATACATTCTTTTATTAATTACCAAAATAAATTAGGTCTTGTTTTAAATTGGTATCTCCCACTATTTTCTTTAAACTATATTACCCTCACTTATATATATAGTAAATAAATCTAATTAAAGATTTGCTTAGTGAGAATAAGGATCCCATTTCAAATGTATATAGCCTTGTGGTGACCTGACAAACTATATATAAATAAATAGGTGAGACAACTTTTGTCGATTACATCAACTATCTGACTCCTTTTATTTTGCCTCTTAGATTATTTTTGATCAGTGGTGGTGGCATCAGAATCAAAATTATCGAAGTTAAGTCAACCTAGCACTCCATATATTCAAAAAAAAAAATATCATCCTTGTGGTGACCTGAACAAAACAATATTGTTCAATTTTCTTTATAAGCATCAAATGTGATAAATTAACATCTTAAATACTTAATACTTGCCTTGTGGTGACCTGACAAACTCGTATTAAATATTTAATACTCTATTAATTTTATCATCTTGCTAGAAAGCGACGTTCGATATTCAAATATCTTTGAGCGCTTAGGACTTAATATAAAAAAATGAGGGTTTGTTATTAATTTGTCTCATCTTGTTTAAGCGTAGCATATATATATATATATAAATATATCGCGTCGTATTAATTAATTAACATCTGAAGCGTGTTTATATATATATATATATATATATATATATATATATAGTATAAGCATGCATATAGAATCTATATTCTACTGGGATTTGATTATGGACTTTTATTCTAGTTTGGTTCACTAGAGCCACCAAGTGAACCAAAAATTGAACTCCCAGGGGTGTGAAAAAATATTTAAATATAACTATTACATTTTTAAACTGGGGCTCCATTACAAGCGGGTCTTTGGCGCTCTTTGCTCCTTGATCTCTAATTTTTCAAAATTAATTCTAACTATTCCTATTACAAAACTATTTAAAATAAATAGAAACCTTGATCGTGATCGAGGGAAATACATAGGAGGAGATAGAATTTACATTAAGAAAAAAAAATTAGAGAAGGCAGTCTGTGAGACCCCATTTAATAAAACCCATACATTCGTACATCCAACTAAAATAAAATCCGATCATATTTAATTGATAGTCCATAATCAATCCCATTTATTATCATACATCATCATCATATGCATCGATAAATAACATTAATCTCATGAATAATAAACATTTAATATATATATTGATATCATTTAATGGGCAAATTTAGTTAGTATAAAATCTAATTTTGAATCAAAATAAACTCCTTTATTTTAATCAAATTTAAATCAAAATAAAACTATTTTATTTTAATTTATCCAATTTTGAATAAAATAAACTATTTTATTTTAATCAAAATCTTTAATCAAAATAAACTCCTTTATTTTAATTAATTATGGAATCGATTAAAAAAAAAATAATTAAAAAAAAAAAATTATGGAATCGATTATTTTTTATTAAAGGAAACACGGATTTCTTTTTATTTCAAAAAAACTCTTTTATTTTGAATAATATGAAATCTTATTTCATATAAAAATAAACTCTTTTATTTTGAATAATATGGATTCTTTTTCATATATTAAAATAAACTCTTTTATTTTGAATAATATGAAATCTTTTTTCATATCTAAATAAACTCCTTTATTTAAGGAAATAATGGATTTTATTTCATATTCAATAAAAACCTTTTATTTTGAATAATAAATCTTATTTTCATCTAAATCCTCCTTTATTTAAGGAAAAAAAATCCAATTTCAACTCTAATTAGTTATCATGAAATCAATTTTAAAAAATTAGTTAAAATAAATTTTTTTAAAATTAAAAATAAAATTAAAATAAATTTTAATAAAAAATAAACTTTTATTTTAAAATTAAAATAAACTTTTTTTTTTATTATAAATAATTATAATATATATATATATATATATATATATATATATATATATATATATATATATATATATATATATATATATATATATATATATATATATATATATATATATATATATATATATATATATATATATATATATATATATATATATATATATATATATATATATATATATATATATATATATATATATATATATATATATATATATATATATATATTTATATATATATATATAATTTATATATATAATTTTATATATATATATATTATATTTAATATATTTTTTTTTTAATATAATTTTAATTTTATATATTTTATTTTTATTTAAATTATATTTATAAAATTTTAATTTAAAAAATAATTTTTTTTTTTATTTTTTTTTTAAAAATATATTTTAAAAAAAAAAAATTTTTTTTTTTTTTTTTTTTTTTTTTTTTAAATTTTATCTGATAAAAAATATGCCCAATTAAATTATTAAACACATATCGATATATATATCAAATTAAAACAATTAATAATTAATTTGCATAAAGGTTTGGCTCGATGCCCTTTATTAGGTTTGTAATATTAATGATGCTTGATCAAATTGCATAAAAAAAAGAAGCGTGTAAAAAATCGAGTTTAAAAATTTTACAAACCATATACGGGATCACCCTTTATGCAAATTATTAATTAAGCGAAAAAAGATAAAGAATAAATCATACCCTTGAAGATCGAGCTTCCTCCGTCTGCAAGTTCACCTCCAATCCTTTTCGCGTTCGATCTTGAATCCATGGGGTTTGTTTCCTTCCTTTGATCGGCGTTAGCCACCCATGTGTTTGGCCTCTGAGGTGATCCACGAGGAAGAAGAAAATTCGAAGAAGATGGGTGGTTGGCTAAAACCTACCTTTTTTCTATCTACTATAGAAAAAAGGCGTACTCTCCTCAATTGGAATTATTATTACGTATTGTTGAAAAAATCAACAACCCCCCACCACCGTAATAAGACTCCTCTTATTTATAGATGTGTGGCAACCCACCTTAACAATTTAAGAATTGGGTTTTATTTAATTAATTAAATTCTTTTAATTAATTAAGCTCCCTAATCTTATTAGGGATAATTAATTAAACTCTTTAATTAATTTTCCTTCTAATCTTATTAGGAATAAATGAAATACTTATATTAAATTAATTCCTAAACTCTTTTAGAAATTAAAATAATAATAATTGTAATAATATTAATAAGACTCCTCTTATTAATTTATATTTAATATTTCTAAAATATTAAATAATAAATATTAAGCTATTTAATTTATTACATCACCATAGATTAAATTAAATATATAACTATATTATTACGATTATGCCATTAACTTCTTAAATAATTATTCTTCTTCTTTTATGGTGTGACCCTTTTAGTTCTCCATATTAAGCGGTTGTGAATAAATCAATTAGAACAATTCTAATCTTATTTAAATAAATAAATTAAACAATTAATTTATTTAAATAAATAATATTATTCTCTGATAGGATAAGCCTCCTAGCGATCAACGACTTTCCGGATAATATAGATTTCAACATTAATCATTAAAAGAACCTTTGAGTAAATAGTTCTGAAATGAATTCAATCCTTCCACCATCTGATGTCCCGATTAAATATAAGGCATGGAATTCTTTGTCGAGTCTTATTTTATTTAATTATATGTATTTAGATCCTTAAATGCCTGACTCGAAATAATGCAAATTAGAAACTCCTTTCTAATTTCATTACGCCTATAACCAGAGGACTCTTTGGGTTGTCATTTATCGAATCACATAGGACATTTCTCTTCTTTTATTAGAAGTGGTAGATTCTTTATTGATCATACATTATCTCCATATACAACTTATTATACCCAAGCATACCCTTTGATATACCTAAGGGTCTTAAGGAATAAGTCAAAGTATAACTCATCATACACGAATCTTATGATGATCTCGAGTCGAGGATTACTTGTCTTCTACTATCACTCTGAGAATTCTATTGACGGAAATAAAACTCCATTAGGTATTCCTTAGCGAGCCACGTTCGATGAACTTATTCTCTAATAAGCACTACGTACTTGCTTTAGTGTCTCCACACATGATGATCGTGATCGATCATCGATCATCCTCATCGATGAAGCGACGCGTATGTACCCGATCTATCAGGATTCACTAATCCCCGATTTAGTAATCGATGATTGGGAACTATTTTAGTTTTTAAACTTTAAAAATTAGATCTCATTAGAATGATCATCATCATTATTCTAAAAGCATTGCTTAAAACTATGGGTTTATCACATATTATAAAAAAAAAACATCGTGTAGATAATTAAAAGCCTTTAATAAATTAATACTTTTTATTAATAAATGAATAAGATTATTCTGAAGTATATATATGCTTTTTTCACTAATAATTCCGAAGATCGGTTTCATCGAACTGCAGAACTGGATTTTCTTAGTCCTCGAGATTTCATGTCTAAGATCGTAGATTTCATGCCTAAGATCTTCTTCTCAGTTGGCTTTGATTCCCCTTTTGCTGATCAAGTATCCTAGAAACTTTCCTGAGCCCAAACCGAAGGTACATTTGGTCGGGTTCAGTCTTAATTTGTGTTGCCTTACTGTTTCGAAGCAGTTTTCTAGGTCTTCCAAATGATCCCGGACTGACATGCTTTTTACGATCATGTCGTCCACGTACACTTCCATACTCCGACCTAGCTGCTTTCTGAATACGAAGTTCATCATCCGTTGATAAGTTGCCCCCGCGTTCAGTAATCCGAAGGTCATCTTCCGATATGCATATATAGCTCGATGAGTGATGAAGGTAGTCTTCGGGATATCATCCTTGTGCATCGAGATTTGCTGATATCCCGAGAAAGCGTCCATGAAACTTAACATTCCATACCCCGAAGTGGGGGGCTTCCGAACCCCGAGATTTGGTTCCCTGTTCTCCTCCCGGGGGGCTTCCGAACCTTCTCGTCCGATGACATACTACACCAGTTGCCCATTCTGGACGTTCTTCTCTATCAGATCTTTCAGGTTGTTGCACTCCTCCGTCGTATGCCCCCGAGACTAATGATACACATAATATTTGTTTCGACCCCTCTTCCCAGGCTTCGGGGTCGCTGGGCACGGTTTGAAAAAGGGCTTGTTTCGTATCTCCTCCAGTATTTTAGCCCGATCTGTGTTGAGTGCGGTGTAGACTTTGTTGCAATTTTTGTTGGGGAAAAGTGGTTGTCCACTGCCCGAACCTCCCCCAGTATAGCTTTTCTTACCATAGTTATCTGACCTCCCCTGATTGTCTGACTTTTAAAAATTCTATTTATCCCGATCCCTGGGTTTCTCGTAGGATTGGGAGTGGGGTTTGAAATTTCCCATCGCCTCCTCTATTGCTATATGTCCCTCGGCTCGGTGGAAAGCTTCTGTCAAGTCTGCCGAAGGGTTGATCACCAAATCCTTAATCAACTTCTTTGACTTCTCGATGTCCAAGCCAGTCGTGAAGAAGCCCAGGGCTTGTGGGGAGTTTAATTCTGCTATCGACCCCACAGCCTCTCGGAACCTCTTGATGTATTGTCCCAGACTTTCATCTGACTTCTGTCTGACCTGCATGAGGGAAGCTGTGATCTTTCCCCGCCTCTTATTACTCCCGAATTGAGCATGAAATTTCTTCCAAAGATCATTCCAGGAGTTAATTGATCCCACCGCCAAGGTCTCCATCCATTCTCGGGCGCTCTTCTTCAGAGTGGTTGCGAACATGTGACACTTGGCCGCATCGTGAGTGGTCAGTAGTATGTCATCACCTGTCATACCCGCCTCGATGGTCATCTGGATCCCCATCCCATCGTGAGGTCTCCATCGGGGTATCTTCTTTTTAGGTGGTTGTCTCTGATTGATCTCCCATGAGAAAAGCGACCTATGCAGTCAAGGCATCCCCACAATTCTTTGCCAATGATAATTTTTCCAACTCGCCACCCTTCGAGCTGAGGGGTCAAACTCTTTTTATGGGGGGACGATCGGTCCGTCCTCCCATATTCGTGAGTCGCGTCCTCTCCTCCTCCGCTTGAGACACTGCTGGATGTTCGATCGCCGCTTTCTTGAACGACTCCTCCTCCCGGCCATACCATCCCTCGGCTGACTTTGATACCTACTCCTTTCCTTATCCACCTCTCCCCGTCGGGGTGACCGGGATCGGCTCTGATGCCTGCGCCTCTTTGAGAATGCCTCCTGTTCTTCGGCCATATTAATCATCTGTTGTTCGAGCTCCTCTTGCTGAAAACGTAAGGCCATCATGACGTCCTTGTTCTGCTGTAACTTTTTCTGCAGAATGAATTCCCTATGATCCCGACTGCCCTTGCCTCGGGATTTTCCATGCACCTCAAGTGCCCGTGAGTGGTTCTCATCATAACTAACTTCACAGTTGAGGGTACGTCAGCCGTCGTGGAAGAAGTCTTCGCCCGAGGGAAGGAGGCGGTTCAACCGGATCTCCACGGATTCGAACCCAATCGTCTTGATCACCCCTTACAGGTAGTCTGGTGTGTTTGACCTTTTCCGTGGTCGAAACAAAGATACTCCATGCTCGCCATAGTTTCTTACCAGAAAAGCTTTCTCGAAGGACAAAATTTGGCGTTAACATTGGCGTCGTCTGTGGGAAACAAGACACTTGATCTAGTGTCGATTTAAAATCACCGATTCACCGAAGGAGATAAGTGATTCTTTTTTTATTAAATTAAATATATACTTGTACGTGTGTATATACTTTGCTAAATCGTCTCCATTGTCTCTCCGCCCTAGGGGCCTTTCTTGTGGGAAGTAGAAAGACAAAATTTACCCAAAATACTAGATCAGATCCACCTGAATTTCAGCAAAACCGAAAACAAAGCCCTAGGATTGATTGATCAATCAATAAATAATGGCTCAACTCTCATCAGATTCACTATCTACAAACCTAGACACGCCGATGATCAACAATCACAGAGCTCTTCTTCCGATCCGCTCTTCACAACTTTCCGTAATCTATCATCGAGTCGACTCACGCCAAAGCGCTGAGTTCGTTCCTCGTAGTAGCGATTCAATCGATCTAACTCAACAGACCCGGCTCTTATACCACCAACCGCCACGCCACCACTTACCCCGCAAAGGGTTACTTCCATCTGTAAGCGATTGAAGGTCATATGAGGTTCCGTTTAAAACAATCGTATGTATGCTCATCATGTGCTTGGGTTCAATATCATCATCGGCATAATCATACAGCATCATCATCGACTTTTTCAAGCTCAAAAACAAGGTGTCATTGATTGAGATCATGTTCACAGGAATGGTCTCACCGAGAAGCTTCGCTTTCAAAAATTCTTAACCAAAGAACAACCTCTTCTATATTCTTCTCGAAGCCAACCAAGGCAATCCAATCCCATCGGCTTGAAAAAATGAAACTAGCACCTGGAATCAACACTGATTGTTGGGAGAATAACAAGCCTCAGATAGAATATGCGTGGCTCTTAATTTTCACAAATGGAGGGGAGCGAGCAATCACCTCCACATATTAAATAAGAGATTTCGTTATCCTTCGTCACTATCAACATCTGCCGACCACATGGGAACAGATGAAGTTAGGTTTGGACCACTACGATAATCTCTTTGGCGATTCCTCTTCGGGCCACACCGATTTCATCATATCTTCGGTTGTTTACTTTCGGCAGATATAAAGTCTGATCGAAGCCTCCCACAGGGGTCGGGACGGATATTATGGCGGCATAAGGTCGGAGGGGTTATAAGGTCGGACAAACGTCCTTTGAGAAGGTTTTGATCTCCCGAAAGGATGAACATTCTACGGATATAAATCCCGTGGATATAAATCCCGCGGAGACTTTTTGAATACTCTCTTATTTATAAGGAACTTATAAATAAGAGACTGGGGGGCAATGTTGGGTGTTATAAGGTTGGTTCTTTATATCTTCGGTAGTAATAAGGTTAGTTCGGTTGATATAAGGATGATTTTTTATATCTTCGGTAGTGATAATGTAAGACCCCAACTTTTTGAATAAAGATGAATTTTCTATAATTATCATTTTTGAATATTATGATATAATGTTATAGTTGTGGGTAATAATTATAAATTTTGCAAAGTACGAAGTTGTTATATAATATTCGATTGGTCGGGGAATATTCATTTTAAATGAAAATATTCGTATTTACGGCACAATCATTAGTGGACCCCACAATGTAATTATTGTTGGGATTGAGAAAACGACAAAAATATTTTATGAAAATAACGACGGAAGTTTTACTGTTAATCTTGTTGAACTACTCGGTAGTAAAAGTACGATGTCTACGCTGCGTTAGTTGCAATAGTAGCACACTTTGGTATTGATTATTGATGCTTACGTGAGAAGTCACTCAGTTTTGCTTATTTTATGGACCCCCATTTACCCATTTTTCAAAATAATCAGTAGAAAATTATTCATTATATATATATATAAAAGTCTTATATATATAATATATATATATACATTGGCATGATTGATTAGAGGGGGTGGGAAAAATAAAGAGTCGGGGGTGTATTATTATAGCAATTGGTGTATTATTATAATAATTGTATATATATATATATATATATATATATATATATATATATTTGAAAGTAGTAGATGTTGTCACGAGAGATGAAAACTATAGTGACTTGCTTTTATATATATTTAATATATATATATATATATATATATATATAATAAGTTTTATTTTTTATGAAAAAAGAATATATTATATTTTATTTAAAAGATTTTGCTTTAAATATGGACCATCCGTTTAAAGTAAATCAATCTGGACCGGATTCGGAGATTAGTTATTATACGATCCATTCTTCATAAATAAAGCTCATTCCTTCATTATTTTTTTACGAATTCAATTGAACTCTGAGAGAGAAATTATAGAGAGAAAGAATAAGAGTTTTCACATTTACTTCTACTCTAATATCAAGTATTATTTTACGGTAAGGGATATTATTCTTTTGTATTCAAGAAGAGAACTTCATTATTCCATTTCTTTATTATTACATTGGAATAACTTTGTATCGCTTAATACCTATACTTGGTGACATTATTCTATTATTACGTCTTTATTATTTCGTTGGAACATCCTGTACGCATGTTTTAAGCAGGACTGGTTCGATCTTTATTATTCGTTTTTATTATTCCGTTGGAACATCCTATGCATGTGCTTTACACGGACTGGGTTCCGCTCTTTATTATTCTTTATTTATTATTACATTGGAATAACTCGCTCTATGCCAAGCTACATGCATGCATGGCAATTTATGTTGTTATTCCATTCTTTATTATTCTGTTGGAACATCCCATGCTTGTGTGATTTTTACCGACTGGTTCCGTTATTATTATTCTGTTGGAATAACTTTTGTACATCTGAATCTGCGTATGGTGATTTCGTTTGTTATTCCATTCCTTATTATTCTCGGTTGGTTAAAATTTTGACTTCTATACTCCATGAAATTAGTGGAATATCCTTGATATTTGCGCTTCATCCAGTATCTTTTCATGAAAATATTCTTCTGAGTATTCTTGAATTTTACTTTACAAAGAAGTATCATGTTGACAATTTGGGCGTTATTAGTTCTGAATAACTTAATTCTTGAACTTGTTTTATTGAAATCTTATATCATTGTCATCATCCTCATGTTTATATTCTTGAAAGTCATCTCGTGGCCCGTGAGTGCATGTAGATGGACTTTGTATGATTATGACCGAGGATTATTCGATATAATCATGGCCAATAATGTTACAAATGATGTGGTAAAAAGTCCTCATTGGTCCGTAGTGCATTGATGGACGAGTTGTTGGCATGATCATGACCATTGATGAATACACAAATATCCTTGGCTCGTGAGTAGTGCATGGAATTTGTGGTCGTGACCCTAATGAATATCCTTGGTAGTAGTGCGGGGATGATGTGGATTATTTATTAAAATTTGAGTCTCGTGATAAAAGTGATGAAAAACTTTTTAAATCATAAAAGATAGTAGATTTTATTCTCTACTTGACTCTTTTAATGGATTGCTTGATCATTGCAGCTTAAACTTGATGTCTATTGTATTTTATCGGTTTAACATTGTTGAAGGCTAATGATAATTTATTTTACATTATCTTAGTCATAATATTTTTTCTTTGGGCTAGTTGAGCTCACCCTTTCTTTCACCGTTCTCTTGGAAATGAGAGCGTGGGTGAATTTAGCCTGTGGGAATGGAGTGATGGTCCTGATGATAGTATTAAATAGTAGTCCTCACTATTCATTAAATAGTGTGACAATAAATGTAACGAGGACTTATTCTCGAGAGTGGATATTATGCAGAAGACAATATTTGTATTTAAACTCACAACATATATGTTTTTGTCGTATTTTACACGACTGCTGTATTATTATTTTGTATTTGAATTTTGTACCATGTATTTGGCGACTCAAGATGAGTGATGTATACCTATTTTGGGGGCGTCACAGATAAGGTTGGTTCGGTTGGTATAATGTTGGTTCTTTATATCTTCGGTAGTGATAAGGTTGGTTCGGTTGGTATAAGGATGGTTCTTTATATCTTCGGTAGTGATAAGGTTGGTTCGGTTGGTATAAGGTTGGTCGTTTATGTCTTAGAAATGAATTGAGGAGTGGGGCGAAAATATTGAGAGTCACAAGTTTCTATTTGGCGTATGGTGTTTGGGTGTGACAAAATTTGTATACTCTCTTATTTTAAGTTCCTTATAAATAAGAGACTGGGGGGCAATGTTGGGATGTAATTATTTGGGTCTAGCCATGGTGTAACCCAGTCTATTTAATGGTCCGAATTTGGTGAAGGCCCATATGTATTTATTGTGACAGTGAAGAGTCCTTATTAAAATAGGATTGTGTTTCCTTATTTGGTGGGATAAGGATGTTTAATTAGGACTCTTGCTCTTAATTGGATTCAGTAGTTATAAGGTGATTCTACAAAAGGAGTCCTTCTCCTAGTTGGATGCGGATGGAGGTAACTTCTATATATACGGCTACAAGCTAGGATTTGGGGGGACACAAGATACAAGAACACAAGAGATACAACACAAATACACAACTTGTACTCCCTCCATATACACATCTTGTACTCTCAATATTATCATAGTGGAGTACTCTCTCTCCCCGTGATTTTTTTCCAATTGGGTTCACTCAATTGGGTTTTCACGTAAATTCGTGTGTTGATATTTATATCTCTTTATTTATGTTTGTGTGAATGTATTTTATGAGTTTGATATAATCAAATACTCCATCAACCGTTAGCGCGATTTTAATTTGTTGTTTTGATAATTTTGTCAGACGTACAAAATTTAGCGTTAACAATATCCTAGCCTCCTCAAAGTAATAATGCAACCACTAAAGGGGAACTGAAAAAGGACGACTTAATAATTAGTCCCACATACATACACTGATACACGTACATAATATATATATACACTACAAAAAAATTGGTTATTACTAACGAAATGATTTCGTCATAATTAATTTATTTTTGATAAAATAATTTATTGAATATAATTCTCTTGAAAATAGTATAAATTCGAATAAATTCCGTAGAAAGTATTAGATATATACATAGATCTTTAAAAAATTGTGTAAGAATTAGTCATGGAGGGAGGGAGTAACATTTTTGAAAAAGAAGAAGAAGAAGAAAGAAAGTGGAGTCCATAATAAGCTTAAAAAAGTTAACTTTATTCGTAAACCGAGGATCGTTACCGTCATTAGAACGTTAAATACCTAAATTACTAAAGTCTCCTCTTCTCTCCTTGAAGCTAAAAGATGGTAAAATGGGGATAAGATAAATCTACACCATTTTAGATTATTTGAGAATTTGCATATGTACAAAATAATAAGTATAAACTTCAATTTATTTTGCTTTGTAATGCAAAATAACGACGCTATAAACGATGAACACCCAAAAAAAATAATATTATAAATAATACATATGCATGTCTAAAAAAAAAAAAACAATAAATATGAGATTATATACATAAGAGTAAATTAAAAAACATAATTTCTTTAATAAAGAGCAATATATAAGTAAGTCTAAATTTATAAAAAAAAAATGATTTAGCAAGAATTGCTACTCAATTTTATATTTATTACATTAAATATCCAAATAAATTAATTCAAAGACTTTGTACTAAATGTCCAAAAAATATCACTTATTAAGTTTTAGAACTTAGATTTAACAAGTACTGGTATCATATGTACACGTAATTTCCATCATGTGGCAGTTAAGACTTAAGAGACCGTTAACGCTGTTAATATGAAAAATGCCCGTTAAATGCTCTCGGGTCAAAAACAAAACACTCCACAAAACCAACGGCTATAATTCCGTTCACAGTCTCTGATAACCGTAGTCATTTTCTCCGACACAAAAATCCGGCCAAATATTCTGATTTCTTTGATGACTCAGATGATAAATAGCAACGATAAATATGGCTATTTTTGGAAAGTGAAGTGAAAAAATCGGAATCGTCATTACTGAAACATTTTCTCTCCGATATAAGCTC